>WBNM01042960.1:0-39662 GCA_013399055.1 Ramphastos sulfuratus
CTGGTAGAGGGAAGATTTAGACAAGATAGAAGAAAGAACTTTTTTTATTGATGGTGGTGAGGCACTGGCCTAGGTCACTCAGAAGTGGTAGTTGTCCCATTCCTGGAAACATTCCAGGTCAGATTGGACAGGGCTATGAGCAACCTGATCTAGTTGCACATGCCTCTATTGACTGCGGGGTGGTTGGTCTAGATGACCTTTAAAGATCCCTTCCAACTTAAAGCATTCTCTGATTATTTTCTTGAGTTGAGTTTCCTTTTTAAGTGGTAGTTCTGGTTTTAGCATTTTTCAGAAGCAGCATAAAGTTTGTCTTGAGATACTGAACTTGAATGAGGTAATATTGTCCAGACAAGGTACAACTGGGAAGTGATACATCTCTTTTATTTTTCCTGTGGTAATTCTTTGTAAGTGATGGCCAGTATGCTAGTATTTGATGTAAATAATTCTCTTATGCAACATTTGCAGCCTTATTTTTGATTTAAAAAAGGGGGTTTTTTACCTTGGCTGATGTAGCTCTGCTTATCCTATGAATATGTATGAGAAGTGCTGAACCATATCAGGATGTAACAACAGAACAGATCTGCATTTTCCCAGCTAATTTGTGGTGAATTTTGCTGCAACTTGCTTGCAATGATTCACGTGAGAAGTTATTTTTCAGAATATATTAATACCTAAAATGAGTTGATTTGCTTAAGAGTGTAGCAGCATTGGAAAATCATTTGTGCTCTTGGTTTGGGTGATTTGACAAATGACTCTTGTAAACCAGTCAAACACTTCTAGATGAGAGCATCATTTTTGGGAAACATACTTTGTAAGTACTAGGGTTAGGAAAAAATTAAAGCAGTGGGCTGATTTCTGGTGAGGAAGATGCTCAGGGTTTATTTTTTTCATGTTCTGTTACTTTGAGAGTAGTAAGTCTGAAAAAACTCTTTAATATTCAGGTAAAATAAGATTTGTGTTAGGAGATGAGGGATTTTCCCTGTAACATAATCAATTTCAGTGATCTTTTATGAAATCCATTAGATGAGTAGGTATTTCTGTCATCCAGAAGTAGAGAAGGTCCAACAGTGGGCTACAAAGATGCTGAGGGGCCTGGAGCATCTCTGTGAGGAAGAAAGGCTGAGAGACCTGAGGCTGTTGAGCCTGGAGAAGAGCAGTCTGAGAGGGGATCTTCTCAATGCTCAGCAAGAGCTAAAGGTTGGGCATTGAAAGAAATGGGGGGCAAACTCCTTTCAGTGTTGCCCAGTGACAGGACAAGGGGCAATGTACACATAAACATGAGCAAAAACTCATGAGAGTGATGAAGCCTTGAACCAGGCTGCCCAGAGAGATTGTGGAGTCTCCGTCTCCAGAGAGATTCCAAACTCACCTGGATGTGATACAGGGCAACCTGCTGTGGATGACCCTGTTGTGGTAGGGGGATTGGACTAAATGATCTCCAGAGGTTGTTTCCAACCTCCACCGTTGTATGAGTCTATGATACTGCCTAAACAGTAGCTAATCTAATATTGGGGGGGTTGAGCATGACATCCACACACATCTGTCCCTTTAAGACTTATGTAAAACAAAACAGTACAAGTAGCAGCAAGTCTCAGGTTTCCTGTAGGAGAATTTCAAATCAGATGGGAAAAGTACTAAGGGCTTTCATGAAATGAAGACAGTTAGAGGTTGTTGATCTAGTAAGTCTTTAGAATCATAGAATGGCTTGAATTGGAAAGGACCTTAAAGGTCATCCAGTTCCAACGCCCTGCCATGAGCAGGAACACCTTCCTCGAAATCAGGTTGCTCAAAGCCTCATCTAGCCTAGTCTTAAACCCTTTCAGGGATGAAGTGTCCATAACTTCTCTGGGCAGCCTGTTCTAGTGTCTCACCACCCCTATAGCAAAGAACATCTTCCTAGCATCCAAACTAAATTCATCCATGTGTAGTTTAAAACCATTGCCTCTTGTCCTGTCACAGGCCCTTCTAAAGTCTGCCTCCACCTTCCCTGTAGGCCTCCTTCAGGTACTGTAAGGCCACTATAAGGTGTCCCCAGAGCCTTCTCCAGGCTGAACATCTCCAACTCTCTCAGCCTATCTTCACAGGCAAGGTGCTTCAGCCCTCTGATCATGCTTGTGGTCTACCTCTGGGTCCATGTCCCTGTGTTGAGGGATTCCAGAGGTGGACACAGTACTCATTTGTACCAACCAGGTACCTGATGTCCTGCCTTTCTGGGAAGGCAGCAGGAACACCTCCACTATGAGAACAGGCTGGTAGAGCTGGAGTTGTTCAGCCTGGAGAAGAGAAGGCTCTGGGAAGATCTAGGAAAGACCTTCCAGTATCTCAAGTGGGCTACAAGAAGGCTGCAGAGGGCCTACTTCCAAAGACCTGCAGTGGTAGGACCAGGGGGAATGGTTTGAAATTAGAGAAGAGGAGCTCTAGGTTGGATGTTAGGAACAAGTTCTTTATCAAGAGAGGAGTGGAACACTGAAACAGGTTGCCCAGGGAGGTAGTGGAGGCCCCATCTTTGAAGCTATTCAAGATTAGGTTCAACAGGTCTCTGGGCAAGCTGATCTAATGGAGGATGTCTCTGCTGACTGCAGGGGTATTTGATTAGATAACCTTTGGGGGTCCTTTCCAACCCAAACTATTCTATGATTCCATGAAATAAAGGTTGATATTATGTGATACTAAAATAAATACTGGTACAGCTCCATCTCAGCAGTGTCAGGAGACCCTGTGGTTCAGAGCTGCTGAAACTGCCTTTTAGCCTTTAGCTGTTGAAAAAAGGGCACTTAAAAAGCAACAGTGAGTATTTTGGAAACTCAGTAGAACACTCACAGAAGGTTCATTTCTCTTTAGCATGTCTGGACCAAACAGCTCTTCAGAATGGTCTATAGAAGGTCGTCGTCTGGTGCCGCTAATGCCCCGGCTCGTTCCACAAACGGCTTTTACCGTTACTGCCAATGCTGTTGCCAATGCAGCTGTTCAGCACAACGCCTCTCTTCCAGTTCCTGCAGAAACTGGGAACAAAGAAGGTGAGGGAAAGCTGGGATTCTGTGGGAATCTAAAAATTATGTTAGAGTCTAAACTGTTACCTTGGATTTGATGTGTCAGATATTTAACGATCTAAAAGTTTCTTACTGCACAGTGTTCATAGAAATGCAAACAAAATGCTGGTTTGGTTTTTTTTTTGTTTGTTTGTTGGTTTTGTTTTAAAGATGCTTTTGCATCATCTACAATATAAATCTGACAACTTCGTGTTGGTGGGCACACAAGCAACTGAAATAAATTGTCAAGAACTGGGGAAATTCACCGGTTAACTTGTGAGACTATAAAACAGTAAACTGTAAATGTTTGGATCACTGGCTTAAGATCTTGTAAAGTTCTTTATGTGATGAAAGATTTTTTAGAGCATGTAAAGAATTTAAGTAGCTTTTGGCGACAGTCAAGATAATTTTGTTGGTTTTCTTTTTGTTTGGGCTTTTATTTGTTTATTTAGCTTCAGATTAAACATGAGAACTTGAAAGGTTTCTTGCTGGTTTTGCTATGTCTTTTAAAGGATCCCAGTAGGTGTTTCACCTAGCTTAGCTGAATAGACTCAAATTATGCTTCATGCAGCTGCAGAATGTGGTAACACTTCTTGAAACAGGCTGTTTTATTTTATTTTGGTGGGACATACTGGATCATTGTACTGTTAGTTATGAGCAGCAGTTTAAAAAAGCTGAATAGCAAAACCACTTGGTCATTACTGAAGGAGTACTTTGGTTTCTTCAACTGATGTGCTGTTGAGGAAAGGCAACTAGCTATTGTCTGTCAGTTACCAGTCTAGATCTGACCATTTACAGAAAAGCAGAAGGATCAAAATACTGAATTAATGCTAAAAAGAAAAAATAGCAAACTGAGCTTAATACAAATAAAATCTAGAACAAGAAGATTTCTGGGGATGGGAGGAGGGAAGGTTAGATTTCTATGTTGTCTTTGAAGGGCATTGATTCCATGCTTAGATCAAACTGGGAAGTATTTAACACTAGAAGGATTGCAGAGGCAAAGGTATGGATAATGACCCAATACATCTTTGACTTCCATGTCAATTGTTCAAGTAGGGATAGAGTAATGGGATTCTGCACTTCGGTTATATGGAAGGTGTCTTTTCTCCTCTTCAGTGGTGGTTTGCTATTCCTACACAAGTACCACTTCAACCCCAACATCCACCCCTGTTCCAAGTGGCAGTGTAGCAACAGTGAAGTCCCCCAGACCTGCCAGTCCAGCCTCCAATGTAGTCGTCTTGCCAAGTGGAAGTACTGTTTACGTCAAAAGTAAGTGATACTAGCAACTGATTAACCAAAGGGAAAGAAAGAGACAGTCCTGTGACTGAAGCATGGACTGAGTTAAACACTCTGACCTTGGGCAAGCCATTTAGTACCTTTCTGCGTTTGTTCAGTCTAAAGAATGAATTTATTGCTTCCCTTTTTTCAGAGAAATTGTGTTGAGAAGAAACCCACAAACTGCAAAGTGCCTGAAGGGAGCAGTAATGGTGAGGGCAACAAGAGTGAAAAGTGGTTTGCAGATAAAATATAGGAGTTGCTCTATATCAGTGGATTGCTGATCCAGCTTGTTCAGAACTTGTCTTTAAGGTAGCTCTGCTGGTTGCTTCTGCGAGAGGACTTCTCTCTTCCTTCTGCGTAAATAATGCATTGTAGTAATTTGTTTGAGTTAAAACAGGGTCCCTCCTTTCCACTTTCATATTTGACCTAGATTTCATTTTTAGAACAGAGTAGTTTGACAAACATTTATATGCCTACTTAACTATGTCTGGACAGTTTGTGATTTATTTGGAAGCAACTCTTACTGAAACTTGCATTCCTGTGTAGCTGTGAAAACTCCATACAAAATTTCATCAGGTACCCACCTTCCTATATTTAAATTTGGAAATCCAGATCATAACATCTAGCAACAGGCTATTTTTTTTTTTTTACCCTCCTTTCTCCTTCTTTGAGTAATAAATCAGCTAATTCCAAAAGGAACTATGTCCTTATCCATATGCCCAGTTCATCAAAGATAGTTTTAGTTAACTAATAATTAAAAATGTTTCTGAATTTCACAGGATCAGGGGTTGGAAGGATCAGGGGTTGGAAGGGACCTCGAGAGATCATCAAGTCCAACCCACCTGCCAGAGCAGCACTGTACAATCTAGCGCAGGTCACATAGGAATGCATCCAGACAGGTCTCGAAAGTCTCCAGAGAAGGAGACTCCACAGCTCCAGGGCAGCCTATTCCAGTGCTCCAGGACCCTTACAGTTAAGTTCTTCCTCATGCTGAGGTGGAACTTCCTGTGCTGTAGTTCATATCCATTGCCCATTGTCCTCTCACAGGGTGCAACTGAGAAGAGCCTGTCCTCTCCCTCTTGACCCCCAGCCCTCAGATATTCATAAACATTGATTAGATCCCTTCTAAGTTTTCTCTTCACCAGACCGAGCAGTCCCAGGTCCCTCAGCCTCTCCTCACAGGGGCAGTGCTCCAGCCCCTTCAGCGTCTTTAGCCCTTTGTTATATCTTTGTTTACTGTTCATCAAAATGCAGGTGACAAAAGTGAATAGTGAGGCTGCTAAGTGCTGGTTTTATGTTTGCCATGGCTACCTCACATACATTATAAACTGACTCTTTATTCTCTGTGGGAAGTGTTTATATAAACTTTTAATTCCTCAGAAATGTCACACTGTGCATTATAGTCACCTGTGAACCACCATCTTCAATGGCTATTCCAGCCCACAGAGCCCATTACATTTAAGAATTTTCATTTTTCTGATTTAATGCACTGATCACTCAGCTTTAGTTTAAAAGTTCAGGGGAAAATGTTCTTAACCTCTTAAAAATTTAATTTAGACCTCTGTTGAGTGATTACATGGTAATGAGAATAAAACCAGTCTAGACACATGATGGAGGAATGAAAAATTCTCATTTTTATTCTGTCCAGCCCTAGATTTTATTCTTTTTTTTTTCCTTATTTCACATGCTGCCTTTTTTTTTTTCCATGAGGAATAGTGTGTCTTTCAAAATGTGTTGTATCAGCCACATTAGTTCTAATAAACCTGCTGAAGAGCAAACTCGGGAGGAGCCTGACTTAACAGTTGCAACTTTGCCACTGATCTGTTGTGTGACCTCATCCAAGTCACAGTCTGATTGAGCCATTAACCTCTCCAAGCCTCTGCTTCCTTGCTTGTCAAGTGTGACTTATAGTCAGGCTGCATTACTTTTTAGCTAAATGCTTGTGGAAAATCTCCTGCAAGTGCAGTTTCTGACATGGTATCAGACAAATTATGTTTTTACAGGACTCCAGTAGTGAAAACAGGACATTAAATGAGCAGTATCTAACATAAATTAATGTTCACAGTATCACAGGATATTAGGAGTTGGAAAGGACCTCCATAGATCACCTCTGTAGTTCTTCTACTTTAATCTGAATTTCTTACTTCTGTGTTGTGGTGGTTTGGAGGTTTTTTATGGATGAGAACCACAAATAATTGGCTTTCTTCTAGTATTTCTTGGTAATCCACCAAAAATCCATCAGTGTCCTAACTTTCTGGCTGCATGTGAGGTTTTGATTCAGGTGGATTCTGAGATTCCTGCACATTTTCAGTGTGTTTAGTAACCTCACAGTTAAAAGTTTGCAGAATGCATTCTCAGTAGTAGTGTAAAGACCTTGAAGTCACATCATCAAATCTCACCTTTACAGATGGAAATCACCACTGGGCTTGCTCAGGGCCATGAAGCAAATTTGTTGATCAGAGCTTTGAAATCCAGACTTCAGAGATCCACATTTCCTCTGTACTGGTACAGCCAGCTACAACTGTTGTTGGGAGTTCAAAGCAAACTTAAAATAGAGAAACTTCTCTACTTCAATTTTCAGTCCTTTGTGTGGACACAACTGTCAGCCTTCTGAAGATTACCTGCAAATGAGCTGGGACTTGTACTAAGAGAGGAAACAAAGCTTTCAGAAATCACTTGCTGTGTTACTGGGCACTTTCTGTGTTAATTCCTGCATCTTCACTCTCCAAATGCCAGAATTTTGAGTTATTTTAATGAGAGATAGACTGTAACTAGATCTTGACCTTAGTTAGAGACTGTATGCCAACCAAGTTTGCTTGAGTTATCAGTATGACTGCTTTTTAGCATAACAGCATTTTTTTTTTTTGTCTGTAAGCCCCAGGCATACAGAACATCATCTTCAGTCCTGTTTTATATAAGAGGATTGTGTGTTTTCTGCATATTTCTGTTTTTGATTTGGTTAACACTGGCTGCTTTGGTCCACAGAGATGCTACCCCATAGCAGTAAGAGATTTTCAAAGTAATTTTACCTGTCTTTTAATTATATCTTTTATGATGACAATCTTTTTAGCAAGACTTCTATTACAACAGGACAAAGAATGATGGTTTTAAAGTAAAAGAGGAGATATTTAAACTAGATACAAGGAAGACTTTTTTTACAGTGAGGGTGATGAAGTTGTCCAGAAAGGTGCTAGATTCCCCATCTCTGGAAACATTCAGGGCCAGATTAGGGCGTTGAGCAACCTCATCTAGTTGAAGATGTCCCTGCTGGCTGCAGAGGGGTTGGGCTAGATAGCCTTGGAAGGTCTGTTTAACCTACATTATTCAATGATTCAGTTTATGAATTCTTTGTCTACCTAAGAGCATTTTATATAATTTAAGTACCATCAATTAAGAACTGATGACACTGCAGAAAGTTATTCATTACTCAGCTGATTATTCAGCAGGCTGCTTTTTTCCTACACTTGCAGTAGATGATTGTGAGGAAGAATGAGCTCCTCTGAGGCTGCAATTTGGTTTTCGTGATTGTGTGTGTTAGATGCTGTTTTATATCTGTTGCATGAAAGACACCAAGCGAGGCAGAAGCTGATAAAAGTGAAGTTTAACCTTCACAGTTAAAATATGTCTTAAAAAAAAAGATCTCAGGATGTTGTGCTGAGGTGAAAGGAAAAAGGTTGCTGTGATGATAAAAGTATGTCATGGAAGTATCTCCAGTATCTGAAGGGGGCCTACAGGAAAGCTAGGGATGGATTATTTACAAGGTCTTGCAATGACAGGACAAGGGGCAATGGGTTTAAAGTGGCAGAGGGGAGATTGAAACTGGATGTTAGGAGGAAGTTGTTTGCAGTGAGGGTGGTGAGACACTGGCACAGGTTGCTCAGGGAGGTTGTGGCTGCTCCCCGCCTGGAGGTGTTCAAGGCCAGGTTGGACGAGGCCTTGAGTGACCTGTACTAGTGGGAGGTGTCCTTGCCTATGGCAGGGGACTGGAACTAGATGATCTTTGAGGTCCCTTCCAACCTTACCATTCTATGATTCTGTAAGTAGGTATAGAGGTTGAAAGAGGAGAAGACTACAGGAGGGTAAGCTTCACTTTATCCTTTGTAAACTTTGTAACTTAAACTCTGTAAACAAAACCAGGAACAAGGACAAACATCAGTGTGAAGTTTTCATCTGAAATGCGCACCCTTGGTTTACAAAGTCTCATAAGTCAAACTTCTGGAGACAGAATGAAATCTCTGTACTGGTTCCTACGTTAGTTTAATCTCTTAAACTAAATTATGTAAACCAGTAACTGAGTAGCTGGTGGGTTTTTGGGTTTCTTGTGTTTTATGGCACTCTTAAGTGTGGTCTGTATCAAGGGCTGAAACCATCCATGGTGTGATACAGGTTAGTGGTGGTTGTATGACTGCATTTCTCCTCTTTTTATTGTATGTGAAAGTGGGTGTAAAACTCAGCAAGTGTAGTGTGGGAGCTACAGATGGGGAAAATATGATTTAGAAAAAGTGCTTCTCTTTTAGGTGTCAGCTGCTCAGATGATGATGAAAAGCCCCGCAAGAGACGGCGAACGAATTCTTCCAGTTCTTCCCCTGTTCTCCTGAAAGAAGTCCCGAAGGCAGTGACTCCTGTCACTAAAACCATCACAGTGCCTGTAAGTGGCAGCCCCAAGATGAGTAATATCATGCAGAGCATTGCCAACTCCTTACCACCACACATGTCGCCTGTGAAAATAACCTTCACTAAGCCCTCCACGCAGACAACAAACACGACAACACAGAAGGTATGTGGGGGAAGCTGCCAAATGTTACTTTGTTCTGGTTTTTATCAATGAATAAGATGTGATGTGGGACTCTTCCTTTTTATGAACTGTCTGCCTGGTGGTGTTTTTTTTGTTTGGTGTGGTTTTTTTTGTTTGTTTTTTTTTAAGGCTTGCACTTGGGATAAGGTAATCATCCCTCTTTAAAGAAAAAGCAAAACAAAAAACAAAGACAAAACCAAACTCTTGTATGACTTTAGTTCACCTGTGTGTGAAAGGACATGGATTGACAGCCGTGGAGACTGAAGCCCTCTTTTTATCCACAGAACAGGTACAGCACAGGCAGCGGGAGTGCAAGCTTCCCCCAGACTGCCCCACCAATGTGCCTCAACCCTGACCTGAAGGGACCACTTCTAGGGATGAGAGGGGATTCAGTCTCCATGCTCATTCAATTCTTGGCCTCTCTGGTGAGACTGCCAACAAGGTTGCCAGTTAGTACCATTTGTGGTGTTGGGTTTTGTGATATGGACACTAGTCCACTGAGAACTGGATCACATAGGCCACTGAACAGCCTTCAGATGGTAACAACTATTGGTCAAAGGTAATCTTTCTTATTTCTATTTTCCTTATTTATAATAACTCTTTGCAGTAGAACTCCAGAAGAGGTGGCTTGGGTTTTCCCTTTCCAAGCCTTTTATCTAGAGACTACTTTCTGGTGATTTATAAAGCTTATTCTTGGAGCTGTTGAAAGAATGGTGTGGGGGAGGTGTGTCTTTATTTTCCTTTCAGTGCTAGTGTACCATTTCTCATTTCACATTCACAGTGTTGCAGTGGTCAATATCAGTTATTTCAGCTGAGTGTGCCAGGCTTTCACCAGAATGCAGCATGTGGAAAAGCTTTTACCTCTATTGGACTCAGATTTTTATGTGCCTCATCTATGGCCTGACTATTTTCCCATGCTTTAGGAAGCATTTCAGATGTGTCTACCTTCTTGTTCTTAAGATTTAAAAAAAAGATGAATGGCTCAGACCAAGTTCATTCTTGGTAGGGTTATTAATTAAGGCAGATTTGAGCAGGGGGTGACCTGTGGAATTAATTTGGCCTTGGTACCAGCACACTGATGGTAGGTTGGTCACTAACAAACCTATTTCTCCCAACTGTGAGAGAGCCTGACTGTTGAGCTCAAACCTCCTTCTATTAGTCTTAATTGTTTTATGACTCTGTCTGGATTAACAGAGTACCCATGTCCTGATTCTTGGAAGCTTTAGAAGCAAGGAAGATTAACTGAAGTACTGCGTAATAAAGAACTTGCTTTCTGGCCTTTTCCCACTTCAGAGCTCTTTGATGTTTTTATTTGATTCACTCCTTTAACAGTGGCCTTAATCAAATTCCATCTCTCAATACATGTATAGAAATTCATGAGTGAGCATAAACCATCAAATAAAATGTCCTGTACTCAGTGCAGCAAATCCACAGCTAGGACAGGGCTTAACTTACCCATTCTGTTGTTCTTGTTAGGCTCTTTTTTTGAGTAGGAAGAGTATTTTTTGCTTTGAAAATCCATAGTGTTGTATTAAGTATGAGTGTTTCACATCATTGTATTTAAAGATGGAGTCTGTTAAATCTTCTAAAAGAAGAAAGTGGACTATTGAGAGGCTTTTCTGCAGTTCTGACATGGAAATCTTAGGGTTTGCTTTGGTAGGATTCTTTGATTCTCTTGCTAATCTGCAACGATAGGGAAATCATTACTTGTTTATTTAGGGAGCCAGAGTAGTGCTTGCATCTGAATTTGCCACACTGCCCTCTTTTGTTGGATTTAGATATACCAGACTACAGAATTGGATTATTTTGGTGGGAGAAATCCCTCTTGGTAGTTTAAAATTAAATGTCAGATTTGTTACACTGAAATTGGAAATGAACTATTTTAAACAAGTGCAGTTGGGTATGAGTGAAGCTGGTGGATGTGAATGAAATTCTTTATTTCTGCATGCCAGCTCTCTGAATTGTTTTGACATTTTAGTAGGTTGAAGGAAGATTTATCATAACTAATAATGTCACAGCTCCAGTTTTTGGATCCTCTCATAATAAAGTCCTCTGTCTGGGACACAGATGGAATCTTGCTAGTGAAGTTTCTGGCAGTCAGTGCTTTTATTTCTCCAGGAATTAGGTTCTGATGTCTCTCAGAACAGAGCTGACAGAACTAATTTCAAATGTATGTTAGGAATTAGTTTTCATTATAACAGAATCAACTACAAAAAGCCAACTTGCTTATATTTTCTTACCAGAATTTTTTAATCAGGCAACCTTTCTGCTGTAAAAGATGTGATGCAATTTTGGTACCCATGATGAGTTTACATTGATCATTTCAACATACATGAGAAAAGAGTATCTCAAAAATATAATTATTGTGATTCAAGCTCTAATATTCTTCAGTTTTTACCCCAAAATTCTGTTTCCTGAATATATATACATGAAGATCACTAAACTTTGTCCTGCTGGGTTAATTTTGAAAGAAGGAGGATAATTAAGAAGCCCAAACCTGCTTAGTCACAGGACAGCAGCCATTGTTGAAGTATAATGCTTTACAAGCTTTTTCTCCTTGCATTATTAAATAGAGTTATTAGGCGATAATCTTGGACTGATGTTTTATCCCTGTCTTTAAATGAAGAATAAAAGCCTTCAGGAGTTATGATCGTGCCCACATTCATCCTACACATCTGTACTTACTTACTTGAGATGCTGAACTTCCCTTCTTACATTACAGATTTATGTAGGAAGTGTAATGGGAATAATCTGCCTTTTTTATTTTTTTTTTTCAACTCTAAGTTGTCCTTTGACTGCATTCCTAAAAACAGTTATCCGAGGTGGAATGGAGCTGGCCTTAAAATTCAAACACTTAGGAATTATTTCTAGTGTTAACTGGCTGTGTAAAAAGCAGCTTCAGCAGAGTGTAGGATCTTTCCCCTGCAAGCCTGGTACCAGAATCTAGCTGTGTTGTCTTCATCTCATCTGCATGGTCATAGCAGTTTCAAATATAATTAAAACAAGGTTAGGCAGGAGGCAAAGAAAGTGACAACAGGGGAAACATTTCTCCCTGGAGAAACTGATAAGCTGGTAGAGCAGCAGATGCGGAAACCTTGCCCTTCAGGCAGTGGTCATTTGTGGTCAAGCTGCTGTAGCTTGTGCAGGTAGTAAGATTTGGAGGTTCCTCAGATAAAGATATTAAAGGCTTAGCTAAGCAGCAAGGACAATAAAATTAAACACTAGGGCAAAAGAAGAGGCAGCGATGCTGGGGAAATTTTGCTGCTTTTATTCCATCCATGTGGTTAATATTTATTTATTTATAAAAGCAAATTATAAACTCAATCTCTCTGTGCTTGATCTGTCACTTAAGTCTATTTCTGGTGCCATTGTCATGTTATTTCTTTCCCTGTCAAGAAAGGGTTGAGTAGCCCTTGGGCTAGTAGTCTTGGTTTGAGCTGACCCAGGTTTTCTTTGCTCCTGTACTTTTTTGCTTCTGCTTTTGTTACATCAAACCATTAATTAATTTTGAAGGTTTTAATAAACTATATTTTTCTTGGGACAATCACATGATGAAATCAACTCCCTAATGTTCTTGCATGGTAAACTGAAAATCTGTTGTGTTTCTGTGCACTACGTGCTTGTATTTTTTTTTAATTGTGTGTTCATAAGTGCAAGGAGGTAAAGCAGAGTGAAAGGAATTTATGTAAACAGTGCCCATACTCAATGCTCAAGAAGTGGTTAGTTTTCTAGGTCAGTTGCATAATAACAGATCTCTTCCAATGTAATGAATTCTGTGTTTTTCTGTGTCAGGTCAGATTCATGTAGTTGTAATTGTTACTAGGGGTAGTGTTCATTCTCTTTGTACAAATGGTTTTCAGACAGCTAAAGAGTTGAGAGTGCTAATGAAAGCAGAAATTGTTTCAAACCTAAACCCACGTTTTTTCCACTGATGTAATATTCATTGTTTACAGCTTGTGGATCAAAAAACATTTCCCATACCTGACTCAGCAACTGCTTGTTAATTGTTAAAGAGGAGGGGAAAAAAAAAGGAAAATCTGTTCTCTCATTGCTGTTTCTTGATGTATGTTCAAGGTTTGGGAGGATGGTGTTTAAAACTTGCTGGAAATCTCTACAGTTCCATTTAAAATGGGCTTTAGGGTTCCTTGCCCATTTTACCAAATCCAAGGAGTTAATTCTTGTCTGTTTACAGACATGAGATAATTCTACTTCAATTAGATAGTAATTGCTTTCCTCAGAAAAATCACCTTTCTAACTTTAAGGAAATGTTTATTACCACTTCTTCAAACTAACTGAATTTTTCCTGTGGCCAGCAAATATGCTCATGATGCTTTTAAATGATTTTAATAAACATGTGTCCCTAAGACTAAATGCACATAGACAGATTCGTTAGTGAGATGTTGTTATGCTTTTAAATAAATGCAAAGAACAAATTAATTTCTTATGGTTCTTTTTCTTTCAGGTGATAATAGTAACCACCTCTCCAAGCTCAACTTTTGTACCCAACATCCTTTCCAAGTCCCACAACTATGCAGCAGTTACGAAACTTGTCCCAACATCCGTCATTGCCTCAACTACTCAAAAGCAGCCAGTGGTTATAACAGCTTCCCAGTCCTCTTTGGTCACTAGCAGCAGCAGCAGCAGTAGCAGCTGTTCCACTCCTTCCTGTACTGCAAATACTATTGCTGTGACTGCTGTGGTATCATCAACACCTTCAGTGGTTATGTCAACAGTAGCACAAGGTATGGCAATAACATTCTATTTATAAAAACTCTTTCAGTGATGTATTTGATTTTTTGTTTTGAAAATAACTAGGGGGAAGTGAACTTGGTGTTTACACTTTCCATATGGGGACAAGTTGTGAGAGTTGAGGCCGTTCAGCCTGGAGAAAAGAAGGCTCCAGGAAGACCATAGAGCAGTCTTCCAGTACCTGAAGAGGACTACAAGAAAGCCAGGAAGGGACTTTTTACAAGGGCTTGTAGTAATAGGGCAAGAGGAAATTGATTGAATCTGGAAGAGGGGATATTTAGACTGGAGACTAGGAAGAAATTGTTGACAGTGAGGGTGGTGAGACGCTGGAACAGGTTGCCCAGGGAGGTTGTGAATGCCTCCTCTCTGGACATGTTCAAGGCTAGGTTGGACGAGGCCCTGAGCAACCTGGTTTATTGGAAAGTGTCTCTACCTATGGTGGAGGGGTTGGAACTAAATGGTCTTTAAGGTCCCTTCCAACCTAAACCACTCTATGAATCCATGAGTAAAGCACAGGAGATGTGAAAGAAATCTACTGAAACCAATCCTAGATACTCCACAGATGGTCTTGATGAACTCCTTCCCTCTTCAATGATTAAAGTGCAGACCTCTTTTTAAAGAGAATGTGCTGAGACAGGATGGCTTAGCTTTTTATTTTGAAAATATTTTACATGCAACCTCTGAATCATTTGCTTTAAGAACTCTGATGCATGGAAAATCTATGTTTGCAGTATTTGAAGGTAATTGCTTCTCATAAAGTCTGATTTACAAAAACATGCAAAGTTAAAATGAAATAAACAGAACTTACGCTTGATGTGCCTAGACTATAGAACATTTCTCCTGGTAGCTAATCTTGATGACAATTCTGAAAGGTGCAGAAGCCTTTGCACCTTTTCCTCTGTGTTTTATCAGCATGGCAGTTCTTCAAAGCCTTAAAAATTAAGATCTGAGTGAGCCTGGATTGAAATTCCTAGGTTTCTGGATTTTTTTAATTCCAACTCTGTGTGCCAGATTGTCTGAGTCAGCTCCACAGCCACTAGCTAACATTTGGAAGGGAAGCTATGAATGAATGAAAAGGCTTTCAGTGACCAACATTTGAAAAATACTCTGCTTGACTATGGCAAGCATCCCATGACATTTTTTCGTGATCTATATTTTCCTTTCCACAAAAAGCTGGGCAACTAAATGAGGCCTTTTCATTTCACTTCTGTTAATCAGGTCTTGAAGATTGTAGAGGAGAGGGGCTTACAGCAGGTTTTCATACTGTTTGAGCTGTGGATGTTCAGTTGAGTATGATCATGAAAGAGGCTTTAATTCTAAATTATATTAGGCAGAATGTATCTTTAAGTTTGGGTTTTTTGGCCAAGGCTGTTGGTGTCATTGAAAGATGCTGGTGAAAATGTTTTGTGCCATAAACTTGTAATAGTTCCAAATGTGAAGAAAGTTAAATTCATGAGTGAAAAGAGGTGACCAAAGAAGTGGAGAAAACATCTTAGATAATGCAGTTGAGAAAAGAGTTGCTTGTTTAGATTGCTAGAATTGTGGTTTATTATGATTTCTATCATCACTGCCATCTGTACAGGTAGAGAAATGAGTAAGAGATTGGACAAAGCCTTGAGCAGCATGGTCTAGTGGAAGGTGCCCCTGCCCATGGCAGTAGAGTTGGAATTAGATGATCTTTAAGGTCCCTTCCAGCCCAAACCATTTTGTGCTTCTATGATTTTCTTCCTGACTTCCACTACATCTGGGACTTGATTAAAAACTGCCTTCATAAGACATGGGACTTTGTCTTTTTTTGGTGCTTCTGGATGTGTGGTTTGAAATTATAGTTGAAGGCAAATTTGTTGGAAGTGTTGTGACAGGCGAGGGAATGACAGAAATGGAGAAGACTGTACTGGAACTTTATTGCAGCCTTTCAAGTACTTAAAGGGGATTTATGAAAAAGCTGAGGACAATTTACAAAACAACAGGCCCTGTTGTGACAGGACAGGGAGTGATGGCTTTAAATGAAAAGTAGGGAGGTTTAGACTAATGAAAAGGGAGAATTTCACAATTTTTTTTTTACAGTGGAATTGGTGAAACACTGGCTCAGGTTGCCCAGAGAAGTGGTAGATGCCACATCCCTGGAAACATCCCAGGTCATGTTGGATGGGGCTCTAAGAAACCTGTTGAAGATGTTCTGCTGACTGCAGGGGGTTTGGAACTAGATGACCTTTAGAGGTTCCTTCCAAACCACACAATCTATAATGCTAAATAAGTACTGAGATTGATTTGGGAACTTTGTCTTTCCATCTTACTGAAAATTTGGTTTGATTACTTCATTACTTCTTAGCTCACCACCATCTAACCTACCAGCCCAAATCTGTGTGTTCCATACGTGATTTACATACCATTACTTGATTCATTCTTTTGCAGTTAGGTTGCACTCACTAACAGATATTCTTGGATGATGTTGATGAGTTTTTGATATTTGTTATCCACACATCCTTAATCTTTTTTACAGTCCTAACTGTAAATATTTTGCTTGCTTGGCAATCAGGCTTGGAAAATATTTGTTGAATTGTTTGTACTACAAAAAGTGTGGGAAGTAGATTGGGATCGTGGTACTTCCATTAGCTGCTATTCTGCTGCCACAATGAAAATCTGTATAAAGCTCCTTTGTCTCTGAACAGAGCACTTCTGCTGTGTGGAAGCTTTTTTCCCTCATGTGTATCTGTGCTTTTTTTTTTTTTTCTTTGCATTTTCAGCACTAAAAATGCAAAAGGATTTAAGGTAATGTTTTTATTTCATGTTGCACTGTTCCATCTTAAACCATTTACTCTTTTCCAGGTGTGTCTACATCAGCAATTAAAGTTGCTTCTACTAGACTACCTTCCCCAAAAGGTTTGGTTGGGAATCCAACTCAGATCTTGGCACAGTTTCCCAAACAGCATCAGCAGTCCCCCAAACAGCAGCTGCACCAAATACAACAACCACAACAGCAGCAGCAGCAGCAACAACCGCAACAGCAGCAGCAGCAACAACCACAACAGCAGCAACAACAGCAGCAGCTGGTGCAGTCATCTGTAGCTCAACAGCAGCCACAGCAATCTCAGTTGCCACCTGGCATCAAGCCCACCATTCAGATCAAACAGGAATCAGGTAGTTGGAAGTTAATCTGGGTCATATTTGTGAGGTTCTAACCACAACTGAAGAAATAAGGGCAAAATTCTGTCCCAAAACGTGCATGGGGAGCTTGAGTGCAGGATTTGGCATTAAACCTGCATGTAAGCAAGTAGTGAAGGATGTCTTGATGTTTTTATTTAATGTTGATTGAAGAATTTTGCTTCTGACGCTCTTGTTTGGTTCAGGTATTTAACAGAACATGTTTTAGGATTAAATGTTTTATCTTGAAAGATGGAAAGGTATGTAAATATCTTCAAAAGTAATGTGATTGGCAGCCTGGAAGACACCAGTTCTCTGAAGATCCAAGAGCCATTCAACTCTGTCAACTGGGAAAAGAAGTTAATCCATGTTTTAATTATTTTCTTGAGTTCAGATATCAAAACCTAGTTTTGAGGTACTTGTCAAAACAAATGCAATTAGGTCTGAGACTGGAAGTTGGACTGAATTCTTTTTGTCACATCAACTCATTCAGTTGACTTTGGGCAAGTCGTGTAACCTTTCAGTCTTGGCTTTCCTCTGCTGTAGTTTTTATCTTCATAAGATGTAGCCAAAAGCAATGCCTGCAGAGTTACCTAATTCTAAAGGAAGTGCTATAAAAGTGCAAAGTATTTTTATGTTGATAATTTATAGTAATCATGTCAGTAGAATTATTTTACTTGGATCAGAGAATTAAGATAGACTACAGAATGATAAAAATAAACAGCCCTACCTTGATAAATTTCCTTTTGGATTATAGGAGCATTGCCTGAGAAGAAAAATACCTACTAATGAAGACACGTAAGAGGCCTTCATCCTCCAGACACTGGACAATATCTGATCAATAAGAGCTTGCCTCTTAGCATGGGGGTTTAGGTTCAGTGTGCTTATCAGTTAAAGATTCTTTGGAGGATGAATCAATTTTCACTGAGATTTTTTTTTGTCCAGTTTTGTGTCTGGATGATGCAAGGCTTCAATTTCTTTTTCCTGACTTCATTATATGAGTTTGGAGTTCAGATGCTCCTTGCTGCTTTTATTGTCAGCATAAAGAAGAAATATCTCTGGAGAATGTTTCATGTCATGAGTGGACAAATTTGCTCACCTTGAAATACTTGTATATAGCTAGAAGTTGCCTCCATTTAGATTCATTCAAGCTGGTTGTTTCATGGCTTTGACCAACACAAAGCAGTACATTTCCCTCATCGTGGAACAGAACATAAGATGAAGTGTCCTGGATGTACTCTGAGCAGATGACATGAATCTCCTGCTTTGCAGCTAAGAAATGAATCTCACAGAGGTCCCATTCTACTGCACAAGGGAGAGGGAGAAGAATCCTTGCTGTACTGAGGTGTCCTTATCTCCTTATCCTTTGTTCTTGCTGATTCTACCTAGAGCTTGTTTCACTCCCGATCCTTTTGTGGCTTTGATAACCAATAAATGAAGAGGAGGGAGAGAGCAGTTTACTTACAGCAGCTTTCTCTAGCCAGTGTCCCAGTTCTTCCTTACAGCTAGCAATACTCAGTGCAGAAAGCTTTGTAAGTATTCAGAGGAGTGAAATTCATCTAGGTTAATTAAGACACCTTAGAGCTTACAGACTAGATTGATGATGAACTCTTTAACTTCTAGATGATTCATTCCATATGAACAAATTCAGTATTGATTGTAACCTACTGGTTCCTGAAAAACATTTTATTTTTTGAAGCAGGGACCAGAGAAGGTTGAAAATTGCTACAACAATGGAATGGAATCCAGTGCCTCAGTGGGAGTAGCTAGGAATTGAAACAGGCACGTGAAAAAGCAAAGATAATGACTTGTCTTGTTATTTGCAAAACAAAACCAACCAAACAAGCCCTACCCACTCCAAAAGAAAAAAATCTTTTCAGGATCAAGAATACTTGGACTCAGAATAAAAGCCTTGTGAGGCTACTTGCCCACTTGGGCTTGGTCTGAGAAAGCATTTCAGAAAGTAACTTTTCGTGCCTGTATTTTAACAGTGACCTTTCTCCTTTCCTAGGTGTTAAAATAATCACTCAACAGGTGCAGCCCAGTAAAATCCTTCCCAAACCAGTTACAGCGACCTTGCCCAGCAGTAGCAATTCACCTATTATGGTGGTTAGCAGTAATGGGACTATCATGACAACTAAACTGGTCACTACTCCCACTGGTAAGTTTTAACTCTGAGAAGGGAAGGGAGGGTAAACCCAGACATAGAGGTGATCAAACATGGTTTTATTAGGGTGAAAAAAAAAAAAAAAAGGGCCCTTCTCTCTTTGAGAGCAGTGAGCACAACAGCACGTTCACAGTCCTGTTGGTATTAATTCTAGATGAGGAGTTTTGCACTGAATGCTTTTATTCCTCTTAGGATCTTTCTGAATTGCTTCCCTTCCCCACTGGGTTTATTTTAAAGGGCATTTTCTTCCACCTTATACTGATACTTTGCACTTTTGTAGCATCTTTATATTAGACAATTTACCTTGATTTAACTTTTTTAGGTACCTCAAGCAGATCATTCCTGTTTTACTAATGTGTTTGGACTTTAAATAACAGGTGACTTGCTCATAGTCAATATAAGCCTTATAAAAAAGACCAGTAAATTGGATTTTAAACTCCCTAGTATTTTTCTGGGGATCTAATTGTGTTTGTTTCCTTACTGAAATAATGCAGACTGTTCAGAGTATAAACTTGTTTGAGGAGAAGTTGAAAGGCAGCTTCAGAAATCTCTTCATTCAAATTTTAGCATGGGTTGTTAATTTTAGGGTCAGCTAATGGTTAATATTATTTTCTTAAGAGTGGTTTTGTGAAGTACTTCAAAAATTAAGTGCGTGTGTGTGTGTATAAAAATATATAAAGGCAGTTTTGCAGTTCATTTAGTTGGTAAAGCCAGTATGGTGCTCTGGTCTGCAGTGCACTGTCTGCAGCAGTACAAGCAGAATGGAGTTGCAATGTTTGTGTAGCTGTTGACTCATTATTTTGAACATGGGTGGCTTTTTGTGTGCGTTTGTGTTCTATTTTCATTCTGAGAAGAAGCAGATCTGAAAACCCCACCTTTTGTACCATGTCAGGAGGTTTCTTTTGTGCTGCCAAATGCTTAATCCATAAAGCAGCATTGTCATTGTCAATCAGATTTTTCTTTATAGTGATATTTTGACCAGTTATTAATTGGTGATGTTCACAGATTAATAGAATGGTTTGAGTTGGAAGGGATCTTGAAGATCATCTGGTTTCAGCCTCCCCTGGCATTGGCAAGGACACCTTCCACTAAACCAGGTTGCTCATGGCCTCTTCCAGCCTGATCTTGAACATCTCCAGGAAAGGGACATCCATAACATCCCTGGGCAGCCTGTTCCAGTGTCTCACCACCCTTACTTAAAGAATTTCTTTCTAATATCTAGTCTAAATTCTTTACAGTTAGGTTGGTGAGGTACTGGAGCAGGTGTCTTTATAACATGTTCTTTATGAACAGTTTGTCATATAGAAGAAGTGGGAGTGTAGGTCTCCATCTCATCTTGTTCTTTCATCAGTGTCAACCTGTTTTCCATTTACCCTAACTTAGGTTTACTTCGAACTTAGGTTTTTACTCCCAGCCTCTTCCAGACCTTGCTGCTCACCTTTTAAGTCGTCTTCTAAGAGAGGAAGAGATTAGTTTTGGGAACGTCATCAGATGCCCAACTCTTGATCATTTAGAGGAGGAAGTGGCAAAATGCAGGCAGATTCTAAACACCTATTGAAAATTAAGATCTTCAGCAGGAGGGTGTGAAGTAAAATGTGGCAGTCATGGAACATTTAGTAAAATACTGCAGACGATTCTTAGTTAAATGTTAAATTTACCAAGTTAAGTTAACCGTGAGGGGGGTGAGGCACTGGAACAAATTGCCTAGAGAGGTTATGGAGGCTCAAAGCCAGGCTGAATGGGGCTGTGAGCAACCTGGTGTGGTGGAACTTAGCCCTTTCCTATGGCAGGTGGCTTAAAATTAGATGATCTCTAAGGCCCCTTCCAACTCAAAACATTCTTTGATTCTATGATATACTTCACTGTTGCTCCCTGGGTTTAAAAAGCAGTAGGAAAATTGTGAAAGATGGTAGTAAGTTGCAGTGTGGGGTCTCTCTGAATCAAATGGCTAACTCTTGTTTTTCCTCAGCTCATTTATTTTTCCACAAATACTAATGGGGGATATGTTCTAACAGTGAACTTTCTGATTCTCTTTAAAACAGGAACTCAAGCAACATACACAAGGCCAACAGTTAGCCCCTCCATAGGGGCTCGGATGGCTGGAACTCCAGGGGCTGCTACCTATGTGAAAACTACAAGTGGCAGCATCATCACCGTAGTACCTAAATCACTGGCTACACTTGGAGGGAAGATTATCAGCAGTAACATTGTTTCAGGTAGGCACATGAGTTACTTTGATTAATAAGGCTTGTTTGGAAAGTAACTTGAACAGGATTTTTCTGTGGGTTACACGCTCAAGTAATTATGATCTCTATTGGAAAGAGGTTAATTCAGAAGGAAGATAGGTGAGGATGAAGAAAAAAGGAATGAGAAGACATTATGGAGGTAAAGTGCTTTTAAGAGTTGTAGTAGTTCTTGTGTTTAGGAAGAAAAAAAAAAGAGTTGGGGCTCTTCAGCCTGGAGAAGAGAAGGCTTCCAGAAGACCTTAGAGTAGCCTTCCAGTATCTGAAGGGGGCTACAGGAAGGCTGGGGAGGGACTATTCACAAGGTCTTGCAATGACAGGGCAAGGGGCAATGGGGTTGAACTGACAGAGGCGAGATTTAAACTGGGTGGTAGGAGGAAGTTCTTTACAGTGAGGGTGGTGAGACACTGGAACAGGTTGCCCAGGGAGGATGTGGCTGCTCCCTCCCTGGAGGTGTTCAAGGCCAGGTTGGACAAGGCCTTGAGTGACCTGTTCTAATGGGAGATGTCCCTGCCTATGGCAGGGGCTTGAAACTAGATGATCTTTGAGGTCCCTTCCAACCTTACCATTCTATGATTAAAACATCCAATAGGAGGGAAGACTGGGAAGAAAAGTGTGAGGGAGGAGATCTACTATGTTGTCCTCTGTTAGAGTGAGGAAAGATCAGAAAACTGAATTAGCCCAAATTCTAAAGCATTTTATAAGCTACGTGCTGCCCTTTGCTGTTCCACTGCATGTCCAAAGAACCAGAATTAAAATGAACTCTGCATTCTAGGGTAAGATACGCAGTCTCTGCCTCATCTTGTTTATCAGTATCAGCCTGTCTTCCTCTTCCCCTGTGTTCTGACTTGCAAGTTTTACCTCTCAGTCTCATGCAGACCCTGCTGCTTATCTTAGTCTGCTGACCAGCCTTGATGCTCTCTTCCAGGCCCAAGCACACTCACACCGCTCACAATTTCTTTGTATCTGTTTTGAACTTTCACAGAGCTGAGGCAGAGATTTGCTTGATTTTCTGTCTAGGTGCACATGTACAGCAACATTCAGGTCTCTTCATCCTATCTAGTAATATTTTTAAGTTACTCAGAGGTCCTATTGGTACTTAACAAGGACCTGCCATGGCACCAACCAGCTCCTGTCGCTGGAATGTGGTGCACAGGCTATTCAGTAAGCCTACTTCTGGTAGAGTTGCCTCAGTTTTTCAGATCCTGATTTCTACAAAATTATAATTTAGGACTGTTAAAGGAGCTTCTTTGTGAACAAATAACTCTTTCAGCCTGTCTTGGGTATGATGAGCTGCTAAGATTTCTGTACCTCCTAGTGAGTTTATGCAGAAATTCAAGTATTATTCCCCGGAGCACCAGCTCGTGCAGGGAAATCCTTGACAGATCCTGATAAGCATAATGATGATTGTCCTGAAGCAACACGAATTTGGAATGGGTGCTTGCTGGGTTTTTTTGTTTCATGGTGAGGCTTTGGGGGTTGATTTTGAGGGTTTTGAGAATTTCTTGCTAAGGGAGAAGTCTTCAGATGCCTCTGAAGTCACTAGAGTTAAGTAAATCATGATCCTGTCTCAGCGTGCCTTCCCTGTCTCAGAATTAGTAGAACTATTAATCTGAAAGATGTAGAGAGGTATCTAAAGGCTGTGATGAATAAGTAGAAGGTAGTGAAGGGAATCCTTGGGTTTGCAGCTCTGCAGTGACTGAGTGGTGCTTTCTTGAAGGAGATAGTGGCAGGTGTTGATAAAAAGCTGAGTAGATACTGAAGTGGCAGTCTGATAACATCGATGAGGTGTATCAGTGCATGCAGGCTGTGGAGGGCTCAGCAGAATTACCTCGCACTGCAGGTAAATAAAAACCTGATTCAGGGAGCGGAGGTAATTAAATACTGGGAGAGGAACCGAAATAACCAACACAGCACTTCAGATAAAGAAAACAAACAAACCAAAACACTCCACGCTTCTAAACTGAACTTTTAAGAACTGCTGGTAAAACAATAGCATATTTTTCTTTTTTCCTTCTTTCAATCCACTACTCATCACTTGTATTACACCAGTTCAGTGCCAGAAAGAGCTGGTGTTTCTCTTGACTTGGAGACTCATTCTTGGTATGTAAATTCTTCTACAGAGCTATCTGTAGAAGAGTGTTTGTCTGTGGAAATAGGACCTCGAGTTGAATATTAGTGGTGTCCTTATCCTCCCCCCCCTGCCCCCTTAATTCTAGCCTTTGAAAAGTTAGATGTGTTAGCCTGAAAAATGCTCTGTAACTTGTGAGAAGGGGCTGGTTGTCTTAATAGAGAATAAATTACTTTGTCCTGGGCATGCCTGTTTTTACTGTAGGTGAAGGACTTGTAGATTGGGCATCTAAATCTTTCTTTATTTTTTCTGTTGTGCGCTCACATTTAAATGTGATGAAACCTGTATAGCTCACCAACTCCTACAGCAGTAAGAAATGTACACCTCATAAATTGCACATTGTTTCTTTTCCCCACCATAAAAAAAAAAACCCCAGGAACTACAACCAAAATCACTACAATTCCAATGACATCTAAACCCAATGTGATTGTTGTGCAAAAGACTACTGGAAAAGGAACCACAATTCAAGGGCTTCCAGGCAAAAATGTTGTCACAACGCTCTTAAATGCTGGGGTAAGTAAAGAATTTGAATTCTCAACTCCATAGCTGAGTAGTGAGGCTGTGTGGTGGCTGCTGCATTCATTCTGCTGAAGGCCCTCTTCAAGCAAACTGTGCATGAGCTCCTTAACAGATACAGCATGCCTTAATGTCAGGGGTGTTTGAAAAGCAAGTATATTTTGCAGGATGTAAAAGATGCTTACATCAAATTAGCAATGTTCTCAAGGGAAAAGAAAAACTTTTGAGCTTGCCTTTCCCCCCCCCCCCAGTTAATAATTCTGTAATCCTGAAGTGACTAAGCAGAAGAAAATTGTTAGAATCTTAGCCCGTTTGTGCTGTAGTGAGGGCCACAGTCCTTTGTTATTAGCTTGCACCTCTAAGCATTTATCTTTGGGGTGTAAAGGGCAGAAATAGACTGGCCTTTCACAGTTAGGGGTCCTACTTTTCAACTGATGTGATGTGCAACATCCCATACTGAGCATTGTGCAGTGTTTTGGATAACCTGAGGAACAAATTCAAGTTTCCAGCTATGTTCCTAGACAGAAGTGGGAGATGCATTAATCAGATAACTTTACAAGTAGCAGAGCTGAGTAGGGAGAGGGCTTTTAAACCATTGAGGATTGTTGAGCTTTCCTAGCTTACACAACTGCAATCTATATTTTCACATGGAAATCTCATGATGATACACAGCAAGAACCACCAGAACATGGTGGTATTTCTGAACCAAAGATGGCTCTTGGGATTTCCAGCTGCTTGGTGGGAATTAGTAGGAATACTGAGAGAACAGGCAACAAATCTCATTCCTCACCTGGTTTGTTACTGTGCGGAGCTAAAAACCCAAACATGTTCAATGTCTTTGTTGTTCTCAAGCTCTCAGGTGTCTAATCACTGCACTATTCCCAAGTCAGGTGTTTACTGTGAAACAGCAGAGAATTGACATTTTTTTAACTAAGTAAACTTCTATTAGTTTAAAAAAGAAAAAAAAATGTACATAATTCATGTCTTGGTCATGAGAATGATACAAAGATCTATGTTTAGGTAATTTCTTTTTAGGATCTCAATTCCTACATTTAAATCATTGCTTTTTAGGATCTCCATTCAAGTTTTGTAGCTGTCTTGCCAAACTTCAATGTTAAGAGAATTAAGAGGTTTTAAAAATCCTTTGCAAAGGGTTTGAAGGAAGTTCTAATTTAATGGGAATTCTTTGAAGCAGCTTCAAACAAACCTCTGTCAGTGTCTTTTAGTTGCTCCTTTTTTTGTTTATCCTTTCAGAGCTGCTCAAAAGATAAAGTAATGGAAAGGGGGATTTTGGTAACTTTGCCATTCAAAGCCATGGGGGCTTTTTGTTCTTGGTCTATGAATACTTTGTTATCAGTTCAGTCTAGTTGCAGCAGCAGGTATATTTCCTGGTGCACACTCACCTCTAACTGTGTATTTTTTTTAGAGAAGTGGGTTGCTCTGAAGGATTTCACTAAGTTAACCTGTAAACTTTGACTTCTCTACAGGGAGAGAAAACTATTCAGGCAGTGCCAGCAGGAGCAAAACCTGCTATCATCACTGCCACGAGACCCATCACAAAAATGATTGTTACACAGCCAAAAGGAATAGGGTCCACGGTCCAGCCAGCCACCAAAATCATCCCAACTAAAATTGTTTATGGGCAGCAAGGGAAAACGCAGGTACAGTGAGGACCCATTTCTGTCTTGAAATATACCTCTAAATTTTAATTGGAAGTAAAATTATTTTTCTTTCATTGTGTTGCCACATTTGTTGCAGGTTTAATATGTGTCTGTGGGGAATGAGGCTCAGGGGTGTAATGAGCTGGCCTTGAATCTAACTTTGTGAGCACAACGCTTGCATTTGTTAACTGTTTCTGGAGGCCTAGAGCAAGCCAAAAGGATTTACTAAGCCTTTTACGTAGCTGAACAGGCTATGGAACAGGCTGCCCAGGGAGATGATGGAGTTACCATCCCTGGAGGTGTTCAGGAAATGTGTGAATGTTGCAATTTGGGACATGGTTTAATGGCCATGGTGGCCTTAGATTGGTGGTTGGAGTTGATGATCTTAGAGATCTTATCCAGCTGAAACAATTTGATGACTCTCTGATTCTGAAACTGTCTGATCATGGTTCTAGATGCCTGTTTAAGTCCTACAGGTAATAGCTAGATCATAAGAAATAAACAGACAAGAGTCCAGATCCCAGGTTTAATTGAAGTTATTTCCTGGCTAATGTATGCTCAGGTTGTCCCTGCAACCTTGTGTAGCTGGTGGGGCTGTGTCCAGAGAATCTAGATTATTTCTGGGCACTTTCAGTTTTAGTTTCTTCTCTGGTCGCACTTAAAGAACTAAACTTCTATTCAGATGGAATATTTTCATGTCTTGATTGTTCAAGACTATTTATTGTGGGTTGCAGAAGAGAGATGCTTGTCCTTATCAGTGCAGTGCATGTTCCAGCTCACTTGTGTAGCTTTCTCTTGTCACACCAGCCCTGAAAAATGATTCTTTAGTGATTTTTTTTTCTTTGTGTGTGTCTGAAGAAGTCCAAGTTACTAAATGAGAAGTACATTCTTGTACATTGCCATTTACTTAAGCTTTGTGATTTAATAATCAGAGCTGCTGAATTTACAGGTAGACTTTTTCAGTCAAGTATTAATATTAATCTAGTGATTAATCTTTTGATCTAGTGGAAGGTGTCTCTACCCTTGGCAGGGGGGTTGGAACTAGATGATACATGAGGTGCCTTCCAAGCCTGACAATTCTGTGATTCTGTGATTTAATGTAGGCTTTGTACATTGACCTATTTGAGTGGCACCCCATACTCTTGACTACTCAGGTCTGTTTTCTTGAGTGCTCTTAATTATGCACAAAATTTCTCTTTCTAATTAGGTTCTCATAAAACCAAAGCCAGTGACATTTCAAGCAACAGTCGTCAGTGAACAAACTAGGCAGTTGGTGACAGAAACCTTACAGCAGGCATCAAGGGTAACAGAGACAGGAAACTCCTCTCTCCCAGAAGTGAAAGAAGAACCACAAACCTACACTGATAGCAGCTCTTCTTCTACAGAGTCCTCCCAGAGCTCCCAAGGTGTGTATGTCACAGAGTACTTGTGGACTGTCTCCCAGGAATGCTGGCTAGTTTCATTTAATCACTGCCTCTTTTTAGCACAGCTTTTCACCCAGTCTGTTAGTAGTGAGTGACTTACTTCCCTTATAGCTTTATTTATCTTCTGTGGGCTATTTAACCTATGCCTCCATTTCCTATGTGAAGCCTTGTTCATAATTGTTTCTTGCTGGGCTCTGACTTGTGGTTACAGTGCCTGTGGCCTTCAGCCTTTTCCTTCTCTTTGAGGATTCTCAGAGGTAGGCTGTCTAGCAGGTTTGCCAGTGAAACGTGTGCCTTTCTGTCACCTTTTCTATGTAATTCTGTAACTGTTGCTCTATTCTGCCATCTTAAGTACATTTTAGAAAGTTCTGAAGATTCAAGAAGGTTAAGAAAATTTAGGAGCTGTTAATTCAGAATGATGAATACAGATTGAGCAGCTGAACTACTAAAACTTTCTGAAAAAGAATTCAGTCCAAGGCAATCTTATTGATGATAATCAATATTTAAAGGGTGGGGGACAAAAGGATGGGGCCAGACTCTTCAGTGGTGCCCAGCAACAGGACAAAGGGCAACAGGCACAAACTAGATGACAGGAGGTTACATCTGAATGTGAGGAAAAACTTCTTTTCTGTGAAGGTGCCAGAGCAGACTGCCCAGAGAGGTTGTGGAGTCTCCTCCTCTGGAGACTTCTGAAGCCTGCCTGATTGTGATCCTCTGCAACCTTTCTGTGTGACCCTGCTTTAACAGGGAAATTGGACTAGATGATGTTCAGAGGTCCCTCACCATTCTGCAATTCTGTGTAAATTGACCATGCAAAGAAACCTTCCAAATTTTAATTGTTCAAACCAAAGCAGCTACAAACAGTTAAGATTTAGGATTTTTTTCTTTTTTTTTCTTTTTTTTTTTTTAATTCCTGGAAAATGTTCATGACATCAGCAGAGTCAGTTGTAATAAACCCTAAGTGTTGCAGAATGAGAGTATGGATCTGTGGCAGTGTTCAAAATACAAATGGATGGGTAGTAACCTCATCTGATTTTTGAACTATAGCCCTGTAAGGAAGAAGCTGAAGACAGCTCCAACCCAAAATGTTTCTGTGATGACTTAAATGTTTGTTGTTTTACAAACAGATTCTCAGCCTGTAGTCCACGTGATTGCTTCAAGAAGTCAAGATTGGTCAGAACACGAAATTGCTGTGGACACAAGCCCTACAATAATTTACCAGGATGTATCTAGTGAATCTCAGTCAGCTACTTCCACCATAAAAGCTTTGCTGGAGCTTCAGCAGACAACAGGTGTGAAAACAGATGCACTTGTTCAGGATAACTTCAAAGCTTACTACCTGCTTAAGCTGCAGCTTGTAATAAGTTTTGTAATTACAAAACACCTCTCTTGAACCCTCTTGATTCCTTTCTTCTTAACCTGTAAGAATTAATTTGTATCTGCTATAATAATTAATTAAGCTTTTGCATTCGTAGTGAAGGTTTATTGTGGAGGTTTTTATGTTGGAGGTTTACTGTGGACGTTTTCATATATTGGAAGTTTATCATAGAGGTTTATTGTATTGGAGGTTTATTGTGGAGGTTTATTATGGAGGTTTTTTTATACTGGAGGCTTATTATGGAGGTTTTTTTATACTGGAGGCTTATTATGGAGGTTTTTTTTATACTGGAGGCTTGTTATGGAGGCTTTTATGTTGGAGTCTTGTTATGGAGAGAGGTTTTTATATTGGAGGTTTATGTATTGGAAGTTTATTTTATGTTTTTCTTTCCTCCTAAAGCAGTGAAGGAAAAGTTAGAATCAAAGCCAAGGCAGCCTACAATTGACCTGAGCCAAATGGCTGTCCCAATCCAGATGACCCAAGAAAAGAGACATTCTCCAGAAAGCCCTTCAATTGCTGTAGTAGAGTCAGAATTAGTTGCTGAATATATCACAACTGGTAAGTAACTAAGGTACTGCAGTGGTGGGTTTGCTTTTGCAGTCTGGGGACTTAATTTTGGAGTTTCCTTACAGTGGGTTTCAGTTTTGTGTTTTCACTGTCATTTACTGTAGAGGAAATGAGTCTTTTCTTCCACTCCTGAGACCCTGTGCAGGGGACAGAGATTACATCTGCGTTTCTGGGGCCTAGTGGAGACTCTTTCTGTCTGAAACAAAAGGTCGTGGCTTTAAGGCATTCTAGCTGAACAGATTTTTCTCTTCCCTGATCTTGATGGAGAGGACAGGCTGTCCCACTTGTCTTTAAAGAAAATGTTTAGTAAGAAAGAAGTGGAAAATTACAGGACGTATTGAGAGGAGTCAGACTGCGAATTAGTTTAACCCATAACTACGAAATTCTGTTTGCTTCCCAGAGCTAAGTGGGTTTTAAGCCAGGCGTGCATTTAACATGCATTTATTTAGTCCTCAGCTTCTTCATTTACTAGAAGGCTTTGAGCTGATAAATTTGCACTTTATCAACAAAGAAATTATTCAAATTGAAGTTAGATTCGGGATTGAGCTGTTAAAACTTGAGACATCTCCTACTTGCTTGTCCATTTTGTCTAAATCCATGACTCTCCTGTCTGTCTGATGCTCCCTACTGCTCCAGAATGCTGGATGTGAGCCACTTCCTATCCATTCTTGAGAGGATCAAATTACCTGATTTACATTTTAATTTCTTAAGTCCACATTATTGATCTTCCTGCTTTATTTGGAGAATAAAACCAAAAGCGTGTTGAAAATCCATTCTGGTGAAGAGAAATATTATATTGAATTGTCTTAAGTACATACCTACAGCTGCAGTGTTTTTAGTCTAATCTGATATTTTCATTTTTTCTTTTGCCTGCTCTGTACCTCCTCCCCTTGCTCCCATCCCTTGTAAGGTCTAAGTGTAAATTCTGTGTGAAATTGAGGCAAGGGGAGGGTGTTGTTGTAACTCTTTTAAATAGCATTTATTCTATCTGGCTTGAGTTTTGAATGTTTGAGTCCTGCTCTCTTGGAACTGTTTGAAAACAGACTCAAAAGTAGAATCGTAGAATTGTCAGGACTGGAAGGGAGCTCAGGGATCATCCAGTTCCAGCTCCACTGCCGTGGGCAGGGACACCTCACACTAGATCAGGTTGCTCAGAGCCACATCCAGCCTGGCCTTACAGACCTCCAGGGATGGGGCTTCCACCACCTCCCAATGAGAAGTGTTCAAGCAATCTCCAGTTTACAGCCAGTTTACATCATTGACACAGATGGTGTGCATTGAGCTTCTTTCTGATCCCGATTCCAGTTTTTGCTGAGCCTTGATGTAAAATAAAGGCCTTTGCAGGGTGGATGGGACAATACAATCAGTGTATTTGTTCATTTAAATCCTTTTGTGCAACTTAGAATCCATACAAAGTACAAAGGTTGAACATTTTTTGATCTGTGATTAATTTTCTAAATCCTGGGATTGTTATAAACCTTTTGAGTTGATAAACAGGAAACTTACCAGGGAAGTGCAGGCTGGTTTGGGCTGACTAAGCAACAGTTGAAGCTACAGCACCAAAATGGTTATTTTGCTGTTTTGGTTTTTTTTTCTCTTCCCCTGGTTTCTGTGAACACTGCTGGCTGATTGTTTAATCTGTACTCTCAGAATTCATCAGTAATTCATGTAGCTTTATTTTCTGCTAAAAAATCCAGTAGTAAGATAGCAACCACCTGTAAGATCATCTGCAGCAAATCATGAGGCAGACTTGAACCTGTATGGGAGCTGGGATTCATGATGTGCTTCCCAGAGAGATGAAGGGAGCTGTTCACACCTCTTAGTGTCACCATTTTTTGTCTGTCTGCAGACTCAGGAAGACAACACTGTATTGGTTCACATTCGGAAGAGTATCTGCACAACCACATAGGTTAGAAACTTTTTTTTTCAATGAAGTTTTAATTGTGCAGGAGCTGTTGTGGGGGTTATCCATGATGGATCTGGCACAGCATGCAGGCCGGTGTTGATAGAATCCAGCTCCTGCCTTGGAGTGGGAGAGTGAAGTTGTTATATTCATTTAAAGTGTGACCTTTCTTTTAACTTTCAGAAAGGTCACTTGAAACTTATGTTCCAACTGAATTCAAACTTTGCTTGTTCTCCTTCTGTTATTTATTGTTTTATAACTGCAAAGTTAATTAAAGCAAGTGTTTGTTTATTAATATGGACAGGCATAAAGGAAATGAGATTCATGTTTTACCGATATAAAGTGGCTCATGGGTTCTTTATTTTTTTCAGCAGCAGATCATTTCTCTGCCAGTTCCATATTTAACCACAGAGCTGTCACCATAGCTCTGTAATTCACACCGGATCTAGTCTAAAAAGTGACAGAGACCTATTACAAGGTCTCAGTTTTTTGGGGTCTGTGATTTCTGATCAACTCCATTTGCTTTCATAATACCCAACCGTTTCCTGATGGCTAATCTTTCCAATTTAGCCTGTGCTCTGGAGAGTATTTCCTGTAGAAATTCCATGAGCAAGGATTGTTATTCTTGATTACAGTCAATTGGGCAGCTGCTTTTAACAGTGTAACAGCTACTAAATAATTTGTGCCCTGCAGCTGGTGCTGTATAAAGAACCCAACTGACAATTGAGTTTAAATTCTGCCTGCAAAGTTGGTGTTTTGGGAGAAAGAAGCCAGAGGACCAAGCATGATTATGGAATTATAGAATTGTTTTGGTTGGAGAAGACCTCTAAGATCATCAAGTCCAACCATTGACCTAACACCACCATGGCCATTAAACCATGTCCTGAAGGGTTAAGTTCACACATTTCTTGAAACCTCCAGGGATGGTGACTCCACCACCTCCCAGGACACCCTGTTCCAATCCTTGACCACTCTTTCTGTAAAGAAATTTCTCCTAATACCCAACCTAAATCTCCCTTGCCACAATTACAGGCCATTTCCTCTTGTCCTATTGCTTGTTACTAGGGAGAGGAGATCAACCTCCACCTTACTCCAACCTCCTTTCAGGGAGTTGTAGAGAGCAAAGAGGTTTCCCCTCTGCCTCATCTCCAGCAGACTAAACACTCCCAGTTACCTCAGTCACTCCTCACCAGACCTGTTCTCAGGACCCTTCACCAGCTGCTTTCTCCTTCTCTGGACACACTCTAGCACCTCAATGTCCTTGTAACGAGGGGGCCAAAACTGACCCAGTATTTGAGGTTTGGCCTTGGGCAAGTTCCGCAGGTTCCTTAGTTAGGAAATGGAGACAAAAGCAAACCCCCTGAGTTGCCGCTTTACAAAGGCTTCTCAGAATATATCTGCACTTTAAGGTTGAAGGTAACATGCAGTAAAAGATAGGGGTTTTTTTTCCGCACCCAGATCTTTATTTCACTCCTGTATGCTTTCAGTTGAAGCTTGAAAGCAAAGCAGACAGTTCAAAGTTACTGCAGTTAGTTCTGGAGAAGTGCCACTGACCTCTTTACTTTCAGTCAGCCATCGGTCCCAGCCCCACCAGCAATCATCTCAGCCCCAGAGGACTCTGCTGCAGCATGTGGCTCAGTCGCAGACAGCAACGCAGACTTCTGTTGTGGTGAAATCTATCCCCGCATCCTCCACAGGCGCAATTACCCATATCATGCAGCAGGTTGTACCCTTTCTTTTCCCAACAAGTCTATCAACAGCAGTAGATGATGTGGATTATGTAGGAGCAGGCCTTGCTCTGCATGAGTATATCATGTTGCTGCCACTGAAAATGCTGAGTGTAAGGGCAAGCACATTAATGTTTTCATGCTGCCTGTTTTGGTGGCGAGGGTGGTTTGATGAAAAGGGAAGCAGTTAATGAGATTACTTGCGGCTGTTAAGTAAGAAATATTAAGAGCCACTGTGCTTCCTAGGTGAGTTCTTGCTGTCTGTGTCATCTCCTCAACAGCAACAGGCTGCTTGTTTTCAAGATCGTAGAATTGGTTTGGGTTGGAGAACACCTTTAAGATCATAAAGTCCAACCATTATCTAACTTTACCAAGTCTGGTGCTATAACCGTGTCCCTCAGCACCACATCTCTCTGTCTTTTAAACACTTCCAGGGATGGGGAAGTTCAACCACCTGCCTAGGGAGCCTGTTCTAGTGTTAGAACCCTATCAATGAAGGTTTCCTCTAATATCCAACCTTAACCTCCCCTGGAGCACCTTTTGTTCTATATTATATTGCAAGGGGATAGCCTCTTTAGATTATCACAGAACTCTTTCAGTAGGAAAGACCTCTGAGATAATTGAATCCAACCTTCAGCCAAAGACCATTGCTGTGGTGTAAGTGTAGGGGGAGAGCGATGAAGCAGAATCTGGTCAGTACACACTGCACAGTGTCTTGTTCACTTCGGGAATTTAGTTTATGAATAGGTAACCTTTTCTGAATCTGAAAGTCAGATCATATTTAGATAGCCCCATGGGGATCCCAAACACTTCAGATAAACAGTGTAGCTTGTGGTGAAATCTTAGTGAAGCCACTCAAGTTCAAAAACTTGTGTTCAAGAGCTGCTTAACTCTGCAGTGCTGTAAGTTCTATGTACTTTAGCTGTACTCCAGGACAGTTCTGTGATAGTGTTACAAACCCACTTCAGAGAGGGTGTTTTCACAGGTGTTTGAGTAGGCTGCATCATCTTGCTAAGGGTTTTACTACATTTATACCATGGTATATAAATCATAGTAACGTAGATCTCTTGCTCCCTCAGATCCCTCAAAACATGAAACAATATTTGTGCAATGCCCAAGAAAAATTGCAGTGAGCTTTTGAGGAAGGAAGGAGAAGAGAGGATCTCTGCTGAAATAGGGTAATCTGTAGGTATATGGGGAGCTGCAGAAGAAATTGTGGTAAAGGTGACTACATTCTCAAGAGGCAGAATAAGAATTCCTTGCACAGAGAGACTCACTTTGAAGAGGAGCTACTGGTTTAACAACCTCCTAGGCCTCCTGCTTCATAGCCAGCTGCCATGCGACCTCAGGGGCTTAGAATCTTCGTCTGACACACGAGTGCTACATAATCTCCACCAAGGATTAGTTGCACAGTTTGCTGTTGTACCACAGTTTAACATGATGAAAAGAGCTGTTGATTGCTTATGTGTTACAGAATCTCTACGTAAGGGTGTCTTTATGTATGTGATTTAGGAGCCTGTACTGGTAAAATAAGTTAGTCCAGGTGAAGCATTACAAAGAATTGTTGGACTGTGTATTCTTAGAGTTTTTATCTCCCTACTAACTTGTTTTAACTTCTTCTTGTTAAGGCCTTAAGCAGTCACACCGCATTTACCAAACACAGTGAACAACTTGGAACTGAGGAAGGAGAAGTGGAAGAAATGGACACCTTAGATCCTCAGACTGGCCTGTTTTACAGATCTGCCCTGACACAATCCCAGGCACAGAAACAGCAAAAACTGAGTCAGCCACAGCTGGAACAGACTCAACTGCAAGTGAAAACTCTGCAGTGTTTCCAGACTAAGCAGAAGCAGACAATCCACCTGCAGGCCGATCAAATCCAGCACAAACTCCCACAAATGCCCCAGCTTTCTATAAGGCATCAAAAGCTAACCCCCCTGCAGCAAGAGCAAGCACAGACCAAACCAGATGCACAGCACCCCCCCCACCACATGATGGCCAAAGAAAGGCAACTCCCTACCTTAGTGGCGCAGCCACAGCAAACTGTAGTACAGGTGCTGGCAGTAAAAACCACACAGCAGCTGCCCAAACTGCAACAGGCACCAACGGCACAAAAAATCTACGTGCAACCCCAACCCCCCCAGAGTCAAATGCAGCTACCTGCCTCTTCAGAGAAACAGCCAGCAAGCCAGGTAACGGAATATTGATAGCATGCAAAAAAAAAAAAAAACCAAACCGTAACACGTCGATGTTCAAGGAAAAAAAAAAGTATTAATTCCAAACACCAACCCTGTCGCTGTAGCAGTGTTTTTGTCCTGGCAAGAGAAAAAAAAAAAAACCCCATCAGAAGGTTGCCACTAGGAAAGAGAAGCACATGTTTTAGGGGAAAAAAAGCAACCAAACAAAATAACCCATAAAACTCACAAAAGGTGTTTTGTTGGACAGCTTTGAATTTCTGCCACCGCCGGTCCCTAATTATTTAAGTTTTAATTTTTTTTTTTTTTTTTTTTTTTTAAAAGCTCTTGACACAGTTATTAATTTCGTTTCCCGTAGCACTTTTTTTCCTTTCTGTGGATAATAAAAGGTGAATACACTGCAGTCTCTTAAGCCTCTCCATTGTACATCTTTCCTTTGTAGTTTACATCTTCCTGAATTTATGTGGCTTTTCTGGACAGGAGTAATTTGATTTTCTTTGTTTTTTTGCCTTGGGAGGGGAAAAACGTAAAGACTTGAGAAAGGTGGAAAAAAAATCATATTTTAACTCCATCAAAGTACAATTTTTTTAATTTTTTTTTTTAATATTAGTGGGGTTGGATACTTTTTTTTGGCCCTGTGAAAGTAAAAGGGTTAACAAACATGGGGATGTAAATCCCAAAGGAAAAAGAGTCTGCTGTGGTATTACACTGCTACAATTCTTATCTAGCAGCCTATAAACCCCCAAAAAAGCTGCTTTTCCCCAGGCTTCAATTAACTCTTACCATATCATTGCTAATTCTTTTGTTAAAACACTTGAGTTTCAACTGTCTTCCTAATAGCAAGTCTGTTGTTTGTGCCATTCTGTCCTTGGAAATATTGATTAGATGATATTTTTTATTTTTTTATATATATATTTTTTTTTTTCTCTCTCAGTAAAATCCTAAATCTAGCTGTAACATGCACAACAAAAATTTGATTTTCAGGTGCAGCATCCAATTGTAACGCAAGGATCCACTGTTACAAAGATAACTTTTGAGGGGCGTCAGCCTCCTTCTGTTTCAAAGGTAGCAGGTGGCAGTTCTGTGCCCAAACTGGCATTGCCAGTTACCAGCCTGTTTCCCACGCAGGCACCTGTGAAGACAGCAGTAGCAGATGCTTTGAGAGTGTCTGTGGTGGAAGCTCAGATTGACACAAGCGTAGAACAGACCCTAGTGGATCCCCCAAACAAGGCCATGTCCACTAGTAACCTGGCTAGCGAAGCAGAGTCGTCACCTTGTACCCAGGTGCCGAGGGTGACTGCAACTTCCATCCCCCAGCAACAGACACGTACAGAGTCCAGTTCAAGTCCTCCTGCTGTTGGTCCTACTTTAACAGAGAGGAAACTCGATGCACAAGGAATGCCTCCAACAAACCAGTTTGTACACATTCAGAATATATCCCAAAAGAAAGCTGAAGAGAGTTCATCAGAAATTGTTATCCAGGTAAGAGAAGACCGGAGCAAATAAGGCAAAGGTTGAGCAGAGCAAACTCGTGGCTAATGTGGTGATAGTAGCTGAACAATGTTCAAGTGTTTTTTGTTTCCCATCTCCAGTTTTTGGTTCTTTTGCTGCTCTTGTCATGGATTACTTCAAAGTGTGTGCTTCTGAAATTGAGCTCGAGTTTCTCTAGTGCTGCATCACGCTCACTCATTGTGTCCTCACTGCCTTCCTTTTTCTGTTAAGAAAACAAACCAATCTCATCTAATTTTGCCTGAAATTTGCCTTCCAAATGTGACCTTCAGCATTTACTGTGGAACTGTGATCTGGAATTTTTTTTTTTTTTATAGTATCCATTAATATGATCTCTGAGTATGAAATAAGAACAAAGAAACAAAAAAAAAAAAGTAATGGGATTCTCTTTTCTGAGAAAGCTCAGCAAGTAAGGTGTGGATTCAGAAGAAAAGCTTCACTTATAACCACTCATTGATTTTTAACCTAAATGCCTTGAGTCTACCTGATGATTGATATTTTCACTGATTCTCCTGTCTTAAATATGATGGTTTATGATGTAGTAATTCATGGTCAGAATGCCACTTGAGGAAATACTTCAGGAGTCACAGTGGTTTCACCTGAATCTTTGTAGACAAGTTGGCCGGGTTTTATGTTCACCACACAAATGCTAGAGTGGATTGAAATGGTTTTTATTTTGTGTCACATTCGTGTTGTACTGAAAAATGCTTCTGCTGTGGGAAATAACTTTGTGCACAGAACTTTCCACTTTTTCATGCTGCTTTGTAAAATCTTCATTGCAGCCAACTTGGCTTTTGTAGAGACCATCGTTTTTGTACCCGTTTTTAGTCCTCATTTCCCTAAATAGACAAAGGTAGATGTCAGTTCTACTTGAAATGTGTATCTTTTGAGAATCAATCTGTGGTGTTCAGCGTTGTGGCATGCTGCAAGCTGTCTCAGAAGTCAATTACTGCCCAGAATTGCAGTCTGTGAAGTTGTAGATTTAGCTTCTAGAACCTATGAAAGTATAGCCAGAAATAAATAGCTTCAGTTCATTGTGTTTCTGTAACCTCTGCTGCTCTGGGCAGCTCTGGAATGTCTGGAGCAGCCCTTGGACTTCTGAAGCAGCTCTGAGCATGGCTGGAACTTGTATACAGAGCTATAACTTTAGTCCTTAGATCTGGATGTCTTGCCTGCAAAGAGAAAGATGAGGCTGACAGATGTCCCTGCCTTTGAGGATGATGGGTGATGGGTAACAGTGATTTATCTGTTGGTTATACTGTCATAGACCTTTAATGAAGATCCAAGGCTCAAAATCAGTGCAAGGTGGTTCAAGTTTTGTCTTTCACAACCTAACCTGGTGAAAAGGTGCTTCGAAGCTTTAGCTGCTGTACCATCCAGTGGGCCTTAGCTAGGGCAAAATCGCTCTTGGAAACCAAATCTCCCTTTCCCATGAGAACCTCCGCTTGTGTGGACACATTGACCTGTGAAAGCTGTCAGTGTTGAAACACAAATCTTTTCTTTCTTACAGACTATCCCTCACTATTCCATCCCTTGTCACTCCAGCTCCAATGTGGTAGTGGAACCCAGCGGGCTCCTGGAGCTCAACAACTTCACCAGTCAGCGCCTCGACGATGAGGAGACAGCAATGGAGCAAGACGTGGACAGTAGCACCGAGGATGGCACTGAGCCCAGCCCCTCTCGAAGTTCTGCTGAGCAATCCTAAGGGAACTGGGACACTTGGAGTGCACTTTAAAAAAAAAAGAGTTATCTTGGGATTTTTATTTTTTTTTTAAACTTTTTTTTTTTTTTAAAGTATCCAAGCTGCCCTTGTATTGTGATGTCTTAAGAGCACTTTGCCTACTAGAGTCGTTTATTGGACCCCTGAAGCATCAGCGTGTTTTAACAAGACAGTCTTGCAAAAGCTGCATCTTCAAAGTGGTTTCCAAAAAGAGAGGGGGAGAGGGGAAAAAAAAAAATAAGATGTAGCCACCAAGATTTAGTTAAACCTGTGACAGTGGAATGTACTCCTGTTTAAAAACAAACAAAAGGCAAATTACAGCTATTGAAGCCCTTGCCCAGATACTGAAACAGTTTTCAGTGAAAAGGGGAGTGTTATTTTGCTGTGTCTTTTTGTTAGCTGTTGAGCAAAACACCATCAAAAAGGAGAAAAAAAAAAAAAAAAGAATGTTTAATAAATATTTGTATTTTTAAATAGCATGTGAGAGGAAAAAGTGTCTGACAGTGCTGGAAAAGCCCCAGGAATTTTTGGGATCACTTGGTTAGGTACAAGCTTTCTTGCACTTGTGCTCACTTAAAAGAATTAAGATCTCTTTTTTTTTTTTTTTTTTCTTTTTCCCCACAAGCCTAAAAATGGAGTTTGTTTTGGTTTTTTTTTTTTTATGTACTTGTTGGTGAATGTTTGGAAATGAGCTGATAGCAGGGCAGATTCACTAGTAGATTTTTTTGTGGTGGTTTTCATGCTTTACAAGAGGTAGAGTAAGAGTGTGTGAAGCATTTCTTTGTGCCCTAAGCACACTAAATGCTCATCTGCTCTAGTTAAATCTTTGATTATTTATTGAAGATTTGGAAAAGAGAGGCCAAGCTGTTTAAAATGTTCCTGTGAAACAGGGAGGTGTGTGGATTCTAACACAAACAGGGTGGTGGTGTTGGGGGTGGGGAGTGGGGGATGTATTTTGTTACAAATGTCTTTTTTCAGAATTGGGGATAATGTGGTTCAGCATCTTCCAAAGCTGAACCTCTGAGTTTAGAAGTTGGAAAAAAAAGCAACCCTGTATTTTCCTGATTTTAAAGTGATCCCTTTCTGGAGGTTCAGAGCTGAACTTGGGTGTACACAGTGGTAGGTTTCAGAGATCAGCCTTAGGACATGGCTTGTTGAAGCAATACTTTGTGGTAGTTAACAAGCCACCAAGAGAGGTTTGAGTTCAGGTGGAGTTAAGAACCAATTTTAATGCATTCTGCTAATGAAGACAATACTTTTTTTTTTTTCCCTTTTTTTTCTTCCCTTTTTTTCCTTTCTTTTTTTTTTCCAAATGTATATAAAACCCACATTTTTAACTGTTTTGTATAGATTTCATTATAAATAATGAAGTGATTTAAGACTATGCCATATCATTTAATTGTATATATACATCTCTCAAGCATAACTTGCCCACGTTTTGGTGCTGAAGTCCTACTGTAAGTAGATTTCATCCAAAGTCCTAATACAGTTTTTGCATCAGTCCTTTTTTTTTTTTTTTTTTTTTT
>WBNM01042960.1:66112-78874 GCA_013399055.1 Ramphastos sulfuratus
CCCCCAAAAGAGCTTGGCCCCCTCCACTTGACACCCACCCCTCAGCTAGGGACAGACATTGCTCAGATCTCCTCTCAGCCTTCTCTGCTCCAGACTAAACAGCCCCAGGGCTCTCAGGCTCTCTCCACAGGGGAGATGCTCAAGTCCCCCACTCATTCTTGTGGCTCTCTGCTGGACTCTTTCCAGCAGGTCCCTGTCTCTCTTGAAATGGGGAGCCCAAAATTGAAGACATCCCTGGAGATGTTCAGGGAACATGGTAATGGCACTTTGGGAAATGGTTTAATGACTGTGATGGTTTTGGGTTGACATTGGACTTGGTGATCTTAGAAGTCTTTTCCAACCTTACTGATTCTATGCTTCTGTATGACTTAATTATATTAAACAGTGTAACGAGGCAGCCAGGAGAGACCAGGCTATACTTCACTGACATGAAGAGTGCCCAAAAATTGCTTCATAGTTCTTGGCAAGTAAGCAGAGGGATACAGTCAGTGATGGATCATACATCTCTATCCCTGCACACCAGTGACATTTACTCAAAGGCTAAGTAAACATCTAATAACATCAGTTCTTGTCCTGTCTTGATGCTCTACACTTTTGTTCCCAGACTGGTTGCAGCTCTTCCTCTTGTTCCCCAAGCTTCACACCATTCCATGGGAATGGAAGGTTTTTTGCTGTACTAAATATGGTGAAGCATCAAGGAAAACTGGTGCACAATTCAGTGTGGATATGTGGATAGAAATAGCTGCTAGACCACTGATTAAATAAATCAATTTCTTCCTCTGCTGAACTGAGCCAATGTTTCAATGACATTTGCTGAAATCTTGGTGATCATGGAGTTTTCCTTCCCAGAGCAATCTCAGCATATCTGGGAACTGCTCAGAGCATTGGTGTGATTAGTAAAGAGCCAGGCTTTGGGTGGATGTTCATGGAACCATAGAATGGTTTGGCCTGGAAGGGAGATTTAAAGGTCATCTAGTCCAATTGTCCTGCAGTCAGCAGGGATGTCTTCAACTAGCTCAGGTTGCTCAGATCCCTCTCCAGCCTGACCTGGAATGTTTCCAATGATGTGGCTTCTATCACCTCTCTGGGCAACCTAGGACAGTGTCTCAGCATCCTCAGGGTAAAGAATTTCTTTCCAATATCCAATCTATATCTCCCCTATTTTAGTTTAAGATTATCAGCCCTTGTCCTATAACTACACACCCACCACAAGAAGGACATGAAACTGTTGGAGCAAGTCCAGAGGAGGCCACAAAGGTGCTCAGAGGGTTGCAGCAGCTCTGCTATGAGGACAGGCTGAGAGAGTTGGGGGTCTGCAGCCTAGAGAAGAGAAGGCTTCCAAGAGACCTTGGAGTGGACCTCCAGTGTCTGAAGGGGGCCTACAGGAGGGCTGGGGAGGGACTATTGACAAGGTCTTGTGATGACAGGTCGAGGGGTAATGGCTTTAAACTGGCAGAGGGGAGATTGAAACTGGATGTTAAGGAGACGTTGTTTGCAGTGAGGGTGGTGAGACACTGGCACAGGTTGCCCAGGGAGGTTATGGAGCACAGAATGTGATCTTTGATCACATCTTTGATCACATTCTGTGATTCTGTGCTCCACAACCTTCCTGGAGGTGTTCAAGGCCAGGTTGGATGAGGCCTTGAGTGACCTGTACTAGTGGGAGGTGTCCCTGCCTATGGCAGGGGGTTGGAACTGGATGAGCTTTGAGGTCCCTTCCAACCTAAACCATTCTATGATTCTGTGATCTTTCCTATATGTCCATTTTGGGTAGTGGAAGGCCACAATAAGGTCTGCCTGGAACCTTCTCCAATAGTTTTAAACTAGAGCAATGTAGGTTTAGATTAGACATTATGAAGTTCTTTACTACGAGAGTAATGAGACACTGGAACAGGTTGTCCAGAGCAGTTGTGGACACCTTATCCCTGGAAGTTTATAAGACCAATCTGGCTGAAACTTTGAGTGAACTGGTCTAGTTGAAAGTGACCTATCCCATGGCAGAGGAGTTGGAACTAGATGACCTTCAAGGTCCCTTCCATCTCAAAGCCATTCTATGACATTCTGATTATCTTCTCCAGGCTGAACAACCCCAACTCTCAATGCAGACCAACGCCACACATTGCCTTTGCACAAAGGATTAGGCTGCCCAGAGAGGTTATAGAGTCTCCTTCTCTGGAGATATTCAAAACCTCCCTGGATGTCTTCCTGTGTGACCTGCCCTAGGTGATCCTGCTTTGGCAGGGGAAACTGGACTCAATGATTTGTTTGAGGTCACTTCCCACCCCTAAGGTTCTTGATTCTGTGATTAATCCTGACCATTGCTACCTGTCTCTTCTCAGCACCATTTAATTACCTCTCCAGTTTATAAGCACTGAGTACATCTCATGATAATTGGCAGAATCACAGAGTCACAGAATCATAGAATGATGTGGTTGGAAGGGATCTCTGAAGATCATCTAGTTCAATCCCTCTGTTAGAACAGGATCACTCAGGATAAATCACACAGGAACACCTCCAAGCAGACTTGGGATGCCTCCAGAAAAGTAGACATCATACAAAGTGAAGATTTTTTTTCCTTATGTTTAGGTGGAACTTCTTGGGTTACAGTTTGTGCCCACTGCTCCTTTTTCTGTCACTGGACACCACTGAGAAAAGTTTGGTTCCATCCTCCTGAGCACCCAATTATGTGTGTTCATTGATTGGCTTCTTTCCTTTAGTCCTATCTCACCACTGGAAAGCCTCACAAGTCTCTTTTTTATGTCTCTTTGAGTGTTACCTTTTGACCTGCAATAGCTGGGGAATTGCCACTGAACAATTATTAATCAGGAAGCCTACACTGTATCTTGGCTTGTAAATGTCACAGTCTCTTAATCTGAAACACAAATCTTATCTGCTGTGTAAAAATAACGTGTAGGAGTTGCTGGGCAGGACATTATTTTTTAATCTTTTTTTTTTTCAAGGTAAAATTGTTTAGCTTGGAAAAGACCTTAACCCAGTGCTGCCCAATCCATCAGTAAACCACATCCCTAAACCTTTTTAGTTAATTGAGTCATGCCATGTCAGCACTGCCAAAACCACCACTGAACTGTGTCCCTAGACCTTTCCAGTTCATTGAGTCCAACCATTAAGCCAGAACTACCAGGTCTCGTTCACTAAACCATGTCCCTGTACCTTTTCAGTTCATTGAGTCTAACTATCAACCCAGCACTGCTAAATGCACCACTGAACCACATCCCTAAACCTTTTTAGTTAATGGAGTCCAACCATTAACCCAACACTGCCAAATCCCCCACTGAACTGTGTCCCTAGACCTTTCCAGTTCATTGAGTCCAACCATTAAGCCAGAACTACCAGGCCTCGTTCACTAAACCATGTCCCTGTACCTTTTCCGTTCATTGAGTCTAACTATCAACCCAGCACTGCTAAATGCACCACTGAACCATGTCCCTAGACCTTTTCAGTTCAGTGAGTCCAACCATCATTACCAGGTCTACCACTAAGCCATGTCTCTAGATCTTTTTATCTCATTAGGTCCAACTATTAACCCAGAACTGCCAAATCCACCATTAAACCATGTCCCTAGACCTTTTCAGTTCAGTGAATTCAACCATTAACCCGGCACTGCCAAACCGTGTCCCTAGACCTTTTTATCTTGTTGGCTCCAACTATTAAGCCAGCACTGCCAATTCCACCACTGAACCATGTCCCTAGACCATTTCAGTTCAGTGAGCCCAACAATTAACCCAGCACAGCTAAATCCACCAGTAAAACAAGTCCCTAGATCTTTTCAGTTCAGTGAGCCCAACCATCAGCCCATCATTACCAGGTCTACCACTAAGCCATGTCTCTAAACTTTTTATCTCAGTGGGTCCAACTATTAACCCAGCACTGCCAAATCCACCATTAAACCACATCCCTAGACCTTTTCAGTTCAATGAGTTCAACCATTAACCCAGCACTGCCAAATCCACATTACACCATGTCCCTAGACCTTTTTATCTTATTGGGTCCAACTATTATCCCAGCACTGCCAAATCCACCCTTAAACCACATCCCTAGACCTTTTCAGTTCAGTGAGTCCAACCATTAACCCATCATTACCAGGTCTACCACTAAACCATATCCCTAGACCTTTTCAGTTCAGTGAGTCCAACCATTAACCCATCATTACCAGGTCTACCACTAAACCATGTCTCTAGACCTTTTTATCTTATTGGGTCCAACTATTATCCCAGCACTGCCAAATCCACCCTAAATCATGTCCCTAGATCTTTTTAGTCTCTTTGGGTCCAATCATTAACCCAGCACTGCTAAATCCACCACTAAATCATGCCCCTAAGCACCACGGCCACCAATCTTTCAATAATAAATAGATCAATACAATATAAAGAATTAATAAAGTAATTCCAGGCTCCACAGCTGTATGTAAATTGCTGTGTTTCACCATATAAGCTCCTCTTCAATCACCTGTAAGAGCAAGGAGGGTGGCCACAGCATCTTTTCAGTATCTTCTGCCTCAAGGTACATCAAAGCAGCATTATTTCTGTTGTGCCTGGTGGGTCCTGTGGAGCAAAAGTAGTTGGCACCATTCCTTAGCTTTCCATGAACAGTCACTATTGTTGCTTCAAGGTGCCCTCGTGCTGCACTGTGGTTGAATTACTTCTCTGGCAAGCTGCTGAGAACCTCCTCAGTGGTTTCACCTCTTGTGGTGGTTTCCTGCTCGTTAATCAGCGTGCACACAAAAACAGCCTCCAAGGCAGCACCTGGGTCTGTCCCTGTCTTGCACACATTGAGGCCACAGACTATCTCTTCAGAGGGGTTGGGATCTACACAGATCACAGAATGGCTTTAGTTGGAAGGGATCTTAAAGATCACCTAGTTCCACCCCCCCCTGCCATGAGCAGGGGCATCTCCCACTAGACCAGGTTGTTCAAAGCCTCAACCAGCCTGGCCTTAAGCACTTCCAGGGATAAGAGGTCCATAAGACTTTTGAAGCAACATCAGAAGCCTAACCTGCAGCTGGTGCAAGCCTCATCCCATCCCCTTCTTGTTCAGATCAGCAGAGCCAGCCAGAGAATGATGGAGGAGTAAAACTGAGCCAAGCTCTGTCTCCAAGCTGTGATACTTAGGTCTCATTCCACCCATCTCTGGAGACTGTTTAGCTGGTGGATGTTGTTCAAGCAGCACTGTCTAGCAGCCTGGAAGGAGAAATGGAGTGGCAGAGCAGGGGTTTAGCAGCAGATGGGCTTGTAATGAGCAAAAGTGATCAACACTGTGGATTTTTGCCTTTATCTAGAAGACAATGAAAACCAGCTGGCCTGCTTTTCTAGTGGAGTTGCTTGGGGCAACACTTAAACTCAATTCTTCACAATATTATTTTAAAAAGATACTTTTGCAGCTCGAATGTTGATGTATTTAGAATAGAATAGAATAGAATCAGTCAGGGTTGGAAGGGACTACAAGGATCACCTAGTTCCAACCCCCTTGCCATGGGCAGGGACACCTCACACTAGATCAGGCTGTCCATCGTCACATCCAGCCTGGACTTAAACACCTCCAGGGATGAGGCTTCCACCACCTCCCTGGTCAGGTCAACCCATTCCAGGGTCACAGCACCCTCATGCTGAAGAACTTCTTCCTAACATCCAGTCTGAATCTAGCCATTTCTAGCTTTGTTCCACTGACCCCAGTCCTATTACTCTCTGACATCCTAAAAAGTCCCTCAGCAGCTTTCTTGCAGCCCCCTTCAGATACTGAAAGGCCACAATAAGGTCTCTTNGCTGAAGCACGTCCAGAGGAGGTCACAACAATTATCAGAGGGCTGGAATGCCTCTGATGAGAGAACAAGATGAGACACTTGAGGTTGTTCAGCCTGCAGAACAGAAGGCTCCAGGGAGACCTTCCTGTGGCCTTTCACTACTTTCAGGGGGGTTACAGGAAAGATGGGGAGAAATGTTTTAATAGGACTTTTTGTGACAGGACGAGGGGTGCTGGTTTTAAAGTGAAAGAGGGGTGATACAGACAAGATAGAAGGGAGGAATTCTTTACACTGAGAGTGGTGAGACTGGTCTAGGTTGCCCAAGGAGATGATGGATGTTCCATCCCTGGAAATAATCCTGCTCAGGTTATCTGGGACTCAGATCAACCTGCTCTAGTTGAAGATGTCCCAAACAACTGCAGGGAGGTTGGACTGGGTGACTTTTAAAAGCCCTTTCCAACCCAAACCATTCTGTGACCCTATGAGGACTTGCAGCCTTAGAAGGTGTAGCAGGATTTGGAGCTACCTTTTCCTGATTTGTGATGGTTATTTCTGAGGATGGCAAGACCTCTTACAACCCCTTGCTTCCTTCATGTGCAGATAGAGCTCAGTGTGAGTCTAAGCCAGTCTCACAGAATCACTGAGACTGGAAAAAGCCTTTGAGATCAGCAAGTCCAGCCTATAACCTAGCACCACCACATCAACTAAGCCATGCCACCAAGTACCACATCCAAGCTTTTCTTGAAGACCTCCAGGGATGGTGACTGCACCACCTCCCTGGGCAGTCCATCCCAGTGCCTAATCACCATTTCCACGAGGAAGTGTTTCCTAATATCCAATCTAAACCTCCCTAGTGCAGCTTCAGGCCATGCCCTCTTGTCCTGTCACAAGTTGCCTTGGTGAACAGCCTGATCCCCACCTGACTACAACTTCCCTTTAGGTAGTTGTAGAGTATGATAAGGTCTCCTCTAAGTCTCCTCTTCTCCTGGCTGAACAACCCCAGCTCCCTCAGCCTCTCCTCGTCAGACTTTCCCTCTAGCCCCCTCACCAGTCTCACCTCAGCTGGCATAACCTTTCCGCTGACAGATCTGGAGGGCAAAAATTCCCCCAAAGCTGCTACTGCCACCGCAGCTCTGCTCCGAGGTGTCAGTCAGAAGTATGATGAGATGTTTCCTCCAGCAGCAAGGTCTCCATTGCATAGACTGCTTCCATTTCTTCATTTCCTCTTCTCTAGCCTGATGCTGCCTTCTGCTTTCACTCCTACCTGGTGACCTTTGCGTCCTCAAAGCAGTTTTTGTTTTATTTGCTTTTATCGGTGCTCACTTTCAGACCCTGTCTGAGGACATCTCATGTCTGTGTCTGGTGGAGGCTGGATCCTTGTTCACAGAAAAAGGGGCTAAAGTGTAATATTGCAGCATCACACCCACTAAACTGCTTTTGAAACTCACTGAGTTATGGATCTGAAGGCAAGAAGTATGTCAAGTCTTCACTGCTAAGACCTCTAAGGGGAGTTTGCAGCTTCCAGCATGGGACAGACTCACATCGAGCCTTGCTGAGAAGTCAAGTTTCTGAAAGTGCTGTTCCAAATTTGACAGAAACTGAACACAAAGAAGCAGAGCTTCTCTCTAGTTGTTTGATGGTCAATAATAAGCAAAGCAGATCAGATATCAGCCTCGGAATACTAAAAAAGCATTAAACATATTGTAGAATCATAGAATGCATTGGGTTGGAAGGGATCCTCAAAAGTCATCTTGTCCAACCCCTCTGCAGTGAGCAGGGTCATCTTTAACTACATCAGGTTGCTCAGACTCCCATCAAGTTTGATGGGGCCTCCACCATATCTCTGGGCCACCTGTTGCAGTATTTTACCACTCTGGTTGTGAAGAATTTCCTCCTTAGGTCCGACGTAACTCTGCCCTGCTCTAGCTTCAAACCATTGCTCCTTGTCCTATTGCTACAAGGCCTTCTAAACAGTCCCTCCTCAGCCTTCCTGTAGACCCCCTTTGGATACTGAAACTCTGCTATAAGGTCTTCCCAGAGCCTTCTCTTCTCCAGCCCCAACTCTCCCAGCCTGTCTTTGTAGCAGAGGTGCTGCAGCCCTTGGGACAAGACTGTGATGTCCTGAGCTGTGTGCTTCTCCCCTAGCTGTGACCCTTTGAGCTGTGAGGAGGCTAGACGTCTGCAGTGTGTCCACAGTGAGCTGTAGTTCCTTCCTAAGAAATTACTTCTGCCAAGAGCAATCATCTTGTGCAAGTCTTTGCTTTCTCAGAGCTGTTCCTTCCATACCACATTTTCCTGGGCTGATCTCCCAGTGCAAGGCCAGAGGAGAGCAAATCACCTAAGCAAACCACTGACTCACATACACTTTCACCTCAAGCTGGCAAAGATTGCTGCTCAAAGCTGGGCCAGACACAGTTGTTGCACAAAGTTAACTGACTTGTAGCAAGATTTTTGCCTGCTTTCCCTGTTTTTGTTTTTGGTGGGTTTTTCTTGTTTGTTTGTTTGAGGGTTTTTTTGTTTGTTTGTTTGTTTTTTTCTGAAGGATGGTAGAATTCTTTTCATTCTTCAGATTTGGTTAGTTAGAGCTCATTTGGGTGCTTGATCTCCTAAGGCTGCTATAACTCCTTGGAGGTCTGTGTTGTTCATATGGCTGTTGGTGCAAAGACAGTTGTGTCTGCAGGACTTGATACAGCACTTGAGTTCATCCCAATGCTGTCTCCCTAGCACATAAGTCTTAGGAGGAGTGGCTGAGGGAACTAGAGTTGGTTAGCCTGGAGAAAAGGGGGCTCAGGGGAGACCTTCTTGCTCTTTACAGTTCCCTGAAAGGAGGTTGTAGTGAGGTGGGTGATGATCTCTTTTCCCATGTGTGAAGCATTAGGGTGAGAGGGAATGACCTGAGGTTGCACCAGGGGAGGTTTAGGTTGGACAATCTCTTCCCTGAAAAGCTTGTCAAGGCCTGGAACAGGCTGTCCAGGGGTGTTGTGGAGTCACTGTTTTGAGGGTGTTTAAAAGTGACGTAGCTGTGCTGCTGGGGATGTTGGCCTGTCCTGGCTTAATGGCAGGAGTTGATCTCAAAGGTCTTTTCGAGCCAAAGCAATTCTATGATTCCTGTTGGAGACACACCACATATTCCCACCTCCTGGTGATGAAGAAGGGATCTCAGCAGTGTTTGGGCATAATGCCTGGGTGCTTATGCTTTTAGAGAGACAGGGATGGAAAGCAGCCTCAGGACAAATCACCCAGCTCAGTGGCTTGTTCCATCATCCCAGCAGATGATTGTGCAGTTGATAGACAACCCCAAAGCTCTGGTTGGTTTGTTCTGAGGATCAGGAGACTTTCAGATAAACCAGGGAGTCACAGAATCACAGAACAGTAGAGGTTGGAAGGGACCTCCAGAGATCATCCAGTCAAACACCGGACCAGGCTCCCCAAGACCTGGTTGAATCCCATTCCCTGGAGGTGCACACACAGATCACAGAATCACAGAACCTTAGAGGTTGGAAGGGACCTCCAGAGATCATCCAGTCCAACCCCCCTGCCAAAGCAGCATCCCCTAGGGCAGTCCACACAAGAATGCATCCAGGCAGGTTAGGAAAGTCTCCAGAATCATAGAAGCATAGAATCATAGAATCATAGAATGGTAAGGTTGGAAGGGATCTCAAGGATCATCTAGTTCCAACCCCCTGCCATAGGCAGGGACACGTCCCACCAGTACAGGTCACTCAAGGCCTCGTCCAATCTGGCCTTGAACACCTCCAGGGAGGGAGCAGCCACAACCTCCCTGGGCAACCTGTTCCAGTGCCTCCAGAGAAGGAGACTCCACAGTCTCTCTGGGCAGCCTGCTCCAGGGCTCTGGCACCCTCACTGGAAACAAGTTTCTCCTCCCATTGAGCTGAAACCTTCTCTGTTCCAGTTTGGATCCATTGCTCCTTGGTTTATTGCTGTGCAGCACCCAAAAGGGATTGGCCTCCTCCACTTGACACCCACCCCTCAGGTATTTGTGCACAATGCTCAGATCTCCTCTCAGCCTTCTCTGCTCCAGACTAAACAGCCCCAGGGCTCTCAGGCTCTCTCCACAGGGCAGATGCTCAAGTCCCCCACTCATCCTCTTGGCTCACTGCTGGACTGTCTCCAGCAGGTCCCTGTCTCTCCTGACCTGGGGAGCCCAAAACTGGACATGGTATTCCAGGTGTGGTTTCACTGGGACAGAGCAGAGAGCAAGAAGAACCTCTCTAGGCCACCAAATGCCTTAGTGATCATGACCAGCAATTTCCACTCAGTTGGTGTTGCTAAGAAGAGATGAAATGGAGTTTGCAATCTCCTTGGAAGCCCTTGTGGAATGTGCTGTGCATCTGGACACAGCCTTTCCATCATTTCCAGCCTGCTCTGGACCTGGCCATCATCGTGGTCATGTGTTGTGTGATCCTTTTGTACACAGGAATCTGCTACCAAGTGCAGTGTGAGTGCAGGGGAAGGCAATGAATGTGGGGAAGGGCCTAGAGAATAAATGTTATGAGGAGCAACTGAAGGAGCTGAGAATGGTTAGTTTGAAAAAGAGGAGGCTGAGGGGAGACCTGATGGCTGTCTGCAGCTACTCAAAAGGACATTGTGGAGAAGTTGATGCTGGTCTCATCTCACAGTGATGGAACAAGAGGGAATGGCCTCAAGCTGCCACTGGGTAGGTTTAGACTGGATATTAGGAAAAAATAAAAAAGTTTTCCCAGCTAGAGTGGTCAGGCATTGGAATGGGCTGGGCAAGGAGGTGGTGGAGTCCCCAACCCTGGGTGTGTTTAAAAGTCATTTGGATGTGGTGCTTGGGGATATGGCTTAGGGTGAACCTTGTAGAGCAGGGTTGTGGGTTGGACTTGGTGAGTAAGGTTTCCTTTAAGGATGTAAGTGGCTGTGCAGAAGGACTGTGGGCTTGCAGGGCGGGGACTAGATGAGCTGGTTGATTTTTTTTTCCTCCAAGCCCTGCATTCCTCCACCCCTCTTTTCTTTTGAGTTGAATTATAAAGAATGGCCCTTTGGGTTTGTTTGCCAAACAGCAGTTCACCACTTCTTTTGTGCAAGCTTCACAGCTGGGGACTTTCCATGGGACGGGTTGCTTGGAAAAAATGATGTGACTTGTAGATTGTGTGTCTTAATTTGCCTTAAGACAATGTGTCTGGGGACACATGTTGTCTGGCTGCAGATAGTACACATTCTCAGGAGCTCAGCAGGTGTTGTGGGTTGAGATTGGACCCCAATGAATTGGAGCTTACCCCTGGAGTAAATTACCGAACGAACTCAGAGCTCGGAAGCAAAAAGTCAAAGTGGTATTTACAAAAGTGGGTTAACCATACAGAGCACAAAAGGCAATAAACATATGCAGGGTGCATTTACATCCATTGACAACTCAATACAAGGACCCCCTTGTACAGTAATTCAGCTTTGCCCCCACCACCACCCTGGGCAGTCCAGAGGGACTGCTAGCTGATTCCCTCCACCCTTTTCCCTTCCCAGTACCTCACAGACACACTATATGAGTCAGCTGAGCCAGCAGAAGGTCAGAAAGGAGATAAGAGATCCATGCAGCAAGCAAAGCCACACAGAGAGAAAAAAAAAAGTGAAGAATGAAAGGTTGTGCTACCAAGTATAAGCTAGCCAGCAAATGAAGGGGAGACTTCATCACTGTCTGCAAGGAGGTTGTGGAGAGGTTGGTGCTAATCTTTTCTCACAGGTAGTGATAGAACAAGAGGGAATGGCCTCAAGCTACCACTGGGTAGGTTTAGACTAGGAAAAACAGTTTCCCAGCAAGAGTGGTCAGGCATTGGAATGGGCTGGGCAGGGAGGTGGTGGAGTCACCAACCCTGGATGTGTTTAAAAGTTGTTTGGTTGCGGTGCTTGCAGCTATGGTTTAGGGTGCAGCTTGCAGAGTAGGGTTCTGGGTTGGACTTGGTGATCCTGAGGGACTTTTCCAACCTGGATGTTTCTGTGATTCTGTGATATAAACCTATCAGTTATTATTATTATTCTGTCACCTATCCCTGACTTTATTTACCTTTTACTTGAAGTTCCTATTCTTGTTAGCAACTAGGAACTAAGCTAAAGTATTAGCTCTAAACCATCACAGAAGGTATCAGCTGGAAGCTCAGACCAGCAATAAAAGTCATGGCTCTTTTCAAAAAGGATTGCTAACATGTAGAGCTGGTCTCAACATGAGGTGCTTAAATACATGCATGGCATACACCTTTCCCCACCCCCCCACCTAAGTTCCTCCTGATAATCAGACCATGTAAGAGAAGAATTGGTAGAAAGGACAACTGGTGAGGTCACACCTCCAGTACTGTGTTCAGTTTTGGGCCCCTCACTACAAGAAAGGGCATTGAGGTGTCCAAAGAGCAGCAACTAAGCTGGTGAAGGGCGTTCAACTCAAGTCTTACGAGGAATGGCTGAGGGAATTGGGGTTGTTTAGTCTGCAGAAGAGGAGGTTGAGGGAAGACCTCATCACCCTCTACAACTACCTCAAAGAAGGTTGGACTGAGGAGGTACTTGGTCTCCTCTCACATACAAGTGACAGAACAAGAGGAAACAGCCTGAGGTTGTGGCAAGGGAGGATCAAGTTGGATATTAGGAAACATTTCATCACAGAAAAGGTTCTCTGGCATCAGAACAGGCTGCCCAGGGAGGTAGTGGAATCACCTTCCCTGGAGGTGTTTAAGATATGTGTGGGGCTGGTGCTTGGGGACCTGGTTTAGTGGTAGGATTTGCTGATCTCAAAGGCCTTTTCCAACCTGATTAATTCTGTGATTCTGTGGTAGTAGCTTAGCAGTAGTGGTAGGATTATGAATTCTAGATGAGGAGATGGAGTTGATGTTCTCAAAAGTCTCTTCTAACCTTGACAGTTTGAGGCTTCTATGATTTTTAACACCTATGTCTTGAGCTAAACATTCCCTTGTGGGATGTTGCTGTTTGGAAAGGGTTGGTGGTTTTTTTGTTTTTTGGGTTTTTTTGGTGTTTTTTTT
>WBNM01042962.1:0-13769 GCA_013399055.1 Ramphastos sulfuratus
TTAATTACCCCTTCCGTAACATTGTCCCTTGTAAAGCCATGCTGGCAGTCTTGAATCAGCTCTCTGTCCTCCATATGCCTCAAGATGGCATCTAGGAGGATCTGTTCCATGATATTCCCAGGCACAGAAGTGATGCAGATAGGTCTCTGACTAGCTCCTCTAACTTCCCCAAACGCTTCACCTTTAGTTTAGTATGAGATTAGATATTGTCTTAACCGTAGATACCCACATTTAAGTATCTTCGTTTCCAGGCTAAATTCCAGTCCTCTGTTGCAGACAACTGAAATTTAGTGTCTGAATCTGATTGATTTAACATCAAAAGGCAGAGGCAGGGGGCGGGATTTAAAACACTTTCCCAGGAATGTACAGGATTCAGGAATTTTTTTTCTGTGTGTGTTTGGGGTTTTTTTTGTTTGCTTGGGTTTGTTGTTGCTGTTGAATTCTCCTCATGGACCTCATAACCACAACATTGCTGAAACACCAAGAAATATCTACCATGGTTTTAGACCACTAGCTTGCAACTTTCAAATTAGTGCTGTGGTCTAGTTGATTGGGTAGATCTGGGTGATAGATTGGACTGGATGATCTTGGAGGTCTTTTCCAATCTGGTTGATTCTATGAATTCAGTAGCTACTAAGTAGACATCTAGAGACATTTAAGGACTTCATGGCACTGTGCTCATGTCTAGTGACAATTCAGCATGGATGTCTAAAGAAACCTCTATACATATAATTTTCTTGACACATATAATTTAGGTAATTTCTATTTACATTACAATAGGTTACTCATTACTTGGTCCTGCTTTAGCTGATAGCACACCTACAACAATAGGCTTCAGTCTTTCCTGTAATTCATATTGTCTGCCTGAAGTATTTTCTTGAGGTGTGCTTGACCTTAATGTATCAGGACATTGGAATGGCTTCTTTTAGTGGCTTTGAAATAATATCTACTACTTTATTTACTTATTGTGAGAGTGAAAGAGGAGCTTAAGAAATGTGTGTCAATAAGCTCTTAAGCAAAGAAGATATTTAATAGTTTAAAATGCTCTGAATTGTTGTTACAATTCTACCTCTCTAGTTACTTCACAAAGGCTGATTTCCTTCAAAGAAAACAATGCAAAGCAAATGAGGCACAGAGCTGCAACATGAATTTATTTCAATCAATAAAGTTTTGAGGTATATAAGGGGAAAAACAAGTCAACCCTGATTTTTAGCAAGAGGACTATAAAATGAATCATTGCACATTGTTGGATCTGACTGTTTTGCAACAACTTTAGCTTTGGGGATGCCTGAAGGTAGCTTATCTTTCACAGTATATACTTCTTCAATTGTTATACATGGAAATTAAATATATTTACTGAAGTAGAAAAAATGACAGCGATTGTGTCAAACCAGCTTTGTTTAACATGTATAAATATTGAAGATTTGAGACACTTGCTTTCACCTGAGAGAATGTCCATAACTTAAGTCATAAGAAACATAACTTTTATATAGCTCAATCAAATATGTTATAGTGTTTAATCTAATATATAAAATACATCCTAAAGAGTTTAAATACATATTCTGAACCCAATTCTAACTAACTAATTAATTGAACTGAACCTGGATCTTTAGCAATTACAAGTATTTGGAATTCAGAAAAAGGACTTTTATTTTGTACATGTGTGCATATTTATGTTAAGTTGGATGGACTATAAACTATGTGGATTATGTGCCAAGTACAATCTAATGAAGGCAGTAGAAAGCTTAACAATGGTAAATTTACCGTCTTCACATGTTCTCTAGTCAATGACAACCTATTCATGCGGAGTGTAGATTTCCACTGGAAACAGAAATAAGCAATGTAAAGTTTGCCTTTGTGCTGTAATATTGATTAGATTTATGATTATTAATTTTAATATTAATAACACATGCAAAATATTAATTACTATGACAATAGTTTATTAATATTAAATCTCACCAGAAAAGTTATTTATAAGTTTTGAATGCACGGTTGTGGGTATTTACACACAGGGAATGACCAATAAGCAGTTAACGAAAACTAGCAATATACTGTTAGAAAATTAATATAGAATATTAATTATTAATATTAATTTTGTGTATGGGCATAAAATATTTATTAATATTTTTTAAAAGGGAAAGTCCCATAAGATTAATTTGGCTCTTTGGTTGACAATAAGTAGTTGCACATAGGGTATTTATAAACATAGAATTTAACATAATTAAATGTTACAAATAAACATAGAGTTTAAACAATCAGAACTTGGAAAATAGGAATGCAGAAATAGGAAAAATTCTAACTATGCTTATGGAGCCTTAGTATTAACTCTACCACATGTACTTACAATGCATTGATCCTTGAGTAAGTTTCTTGTACAAAGACAGTTCCAAAATCTGTGATTACGATCCCCAGGATAAAAATACAAAATATATTCCAGGGAGAGAGAAGGAGAAGAGAACTGAGTTGCTGCAAGCTGTAAACACGTGGCCACTGTGAACAATGCCTTCTGCAGGCAGGACCAAGCTAGACAATCCACTAATGGGGCTCAGCATGGCTGGACAGATGCGGTGGGAAAGGTGCATTTTCAAATCATTTCCCCATTAAATACACCTTTTGAAAATCAAACTGCCAAATAGGGACATGCATCACTTGTTTTGGCCAATGAATTCAAAGTTTCATGACTTGTGTAACTACATAGGCACGTTAAGAAGCTGCACAAGACACCTGTCATGTGGTGCTGGCTGCTAGCTCTCAGGGCAGCTTCGCTGAAGCCAATCCCCATTGTTTAGTCTACTCATCAACTTGACTCCTGGACTCTGACACAGGAGGAGGAGAGCAGTGGCCAAAACCAGTCTGGCAGGACTTCTGTCCTGCCAGGACCTATACAAACATTAATTCGAGCTAGAAAGAGATCCTTGCAGTCAATACTCTGCTTGCCCTCTAGGGGGACTCGAGAGGCTCCTTCCTTTCTGCTGAAGCAGAAAGCACAATCAGTTACAATTACAGAACCAAATCGGAACTTTAATTATAAAGAGACTTTTTAGAATATTTACTCACAAACTAGTACCTCCGGATTCCTGGGGCTGCACTGTAGTTCCAGACAGTATCCAAAACGCTTGGAGGGGCACCCTTTAGAGGCTTTTGGAGTTTCCACAGGACTCTTCTCACAGTGTGCTGGGGTTTTGCTTGGTTTTTGACCTGGTCTTGATCCTTTCTTGTGTGGACTGTGTCCTTTCTAGAGCTCTGGACTTCTCATGAAGGTTTGCAGGTGTGCAGACATAGGCAACATCTTGCCGGTGGCTAAGCAAGCTCTCCAGCTGGGAACAGCTTTTCTCTTTCAATTCAGGCTAGGCTGGCCGCAGGTTTTGGATAGCTTTCGGCAATAATTCTTCCCTACTGCATAGAGGCACTTAATGCCTCTCCTTGGTAAACCAAGGCACTGCAAAGTTTCCAGGTGGACAATCTTGAAGCATCAAAGCTTGTTGTTACACAGCAAAGCTGGTCTGGAGCATGGAAGCAGCATGGCAAGGCAAAGCAAAATGAGGCAGAGCAGAGCACAATGAGGCAACTTCGTTCCTGCTTATCAATTGTCTGAGTCCGATGGCTCCATTTGGCCACAGAGATTAGCCAATCAGAATAGCCAAACTAACCATATGAGGTGAAGCCAGGGGCTTGCTTCACCCTTATTTGGGAAAACACGGGCCAAGTGTATGTACCTGGCTTAGCACATGAGCAGAACAAGTCTAGGCAAGCTCTGGAGACTCAGACTGGATGTCTCCTGGCCTTTGTCTTCTTTCTGCACCGCTCCTCCCTTCAGCAGAGGAAAGGGGTTCATGGGATCATGCCTGGACAAACCAGGACATGTATTAGGCCTATTTTGACCTACGACACTATGTTATTTCACTTCGTATTTACTATTATAGCACTTTAGCACTTACTGATTAATGTTTACTCTTTGTGTTCCATATTCCACTTTTGAAGTACAATTGTTCCGAATTTTGTAAAGGCTCCTAGAATGGGTGTTCTAAAATTATATGTGACTACTGAAGTCAGTGAAGGTAGATTAATTGATACTTCATAATATCTTGTCTTTATGGGTAGAATCTAAAACACTAAAGTAACACTAAAAATAAATCCTTTTCAAACATTATCTTTTTTATTTTTTCTATGGTGGCTCGTCCTTGGAAAACAGCCAAACACCCACATAGCTACTCATTCACTCACTCCCTCTACTTGGTGATAGAAGAAAAGATGATAAAACTCATGGGTTGAGATAACATAGGGAGATTTCTTACACATTGTAACTGCAGGTAAAATATGCTTGACTTGGGGAAAATTAATTATTTATTACTGACTAAAATAGATTTGGGTACTGATAAACAAAGACAAACATCAAAATACCATCTTTTCTCCCCCTTTCCAAGATTCAACTTCATTATCACAGAGATGCAGGACTGACAGGGGTGTCACAGTCAGCATACAGTAGTTACTCTTTGCTTCCTCTACTCTCATGCTTCTCCACTGCTCTGCCTGGGTATGTCGTGGGCTATAGTTTCTTCAGGAGTATCTGCTTTATTATGGTTCTCTGTGGAATGTAGTGGGACAACCTGTCCCACTGTAGTCTTCAAGGAAAACCTTTTTCAGTGCCTAGAGCACTTCCTCTTCTTATGATTTTAATGTTTCCTCTGTTGTTTCTCACTCTTCTTGTTCTTTCTTCCTCTATCAATCCAGCATTGTTTAAATACATCTTCCCATAGGTAAAAACAGCTTGGCTGCAGTGCTCAGATGGGCCCTGTGGTTGAGTCAACTGGAAACACCTATGTCCAGCATGGGGCAGCCTCAGTCACTCCTCAAAAAGGCCACCCTAGAGGCCCCCACTAGCAGCACCTGAGCACATAAATCAAATACATTTCCAGAACATAATGTAGTCTGATGGACACCAGAGAATTTCTAAAGATTTTTAGCTTTCCAGTGAAACATAAATTTCTTGAAGTTTGTCAAGAAAGATGTAAACCAGTTATTTATTTTGAAGAAAATAAACGAAAAGTACTGCCTGTGTTTTTAACCATCTAAACATAAATTTCCACCATCCTGAGTTGCAATTTGCATTTTACCTTCCTTCACAGAATCCTCCCAGGTCAGGAGGAAGACACAGAAGCTTATCTGTATATTTTCCCCAGTGCCCTTATGAACTACTTCCAGGGAAGAATCAATGTCTTTTGGACTTGCCATGAAGTAATATGACACATAATAGCACTAATTCTGAAAAACTCTTTGATCTGGATAAACTCATGAAATGTTTCAGAATCCATTAAAAACCAGTCACTATTACGTAACCATACCTTTACAAAATGTTCAGATAATTGAGAAGTGAATGGAAACAAGACCTTAAAAGCAATGCTTGTTGATTTTTTTTTAAATACTTAGAGCATAACATAGGTGGGAGAAGTACACTAATTAGCATAATCATACATGGAAATAACAGAGGATGGGATTTGTAAATTAGAAACCTGATTGTGTGAATGATGTTCATTAGCTACTTGTGAATCAATACTTCCCTAGAAAGCGTATTTGTGAAAAGCAGCCATTCTGTGGCAACATGACTGGAGGCTTCATGAAGCTCCAGGAATTTTCATGCTACAGAAGAGGTCTGATAAGGATTTAGATAGCATTGCTATGTTTTTAAGCACGTTTACTGCTTGGATACCTATCTATTTCTGACATCTACTTTAACAAAGACATACTTTAGGTAGCGTAATGCTGTTGAGATCACATTGTTGTTGTGCATTTGATTTTGTAAGTAACAGTAGCTACACTTTTTAATTTTCTCCTGACAGCCAGAATTCAGCCTTTAGCAACCAGAAACAAATCTGACACAATAGTAATCACCAAAGACCAAAATCTGAAGTCCAGATTTAGAGCAAATAGTTCTCTTTTGTTTAATTACATTGTAATGATCCTAGATATATATTCACTTATATTCATACATGTATTTAGGTCTCATATATCTCTACACTGACTACCATAAAACCTCCTAAACCGCCAAATTGTAATCATTATCTACTCTGTTTTAGCTTTTTTTTTGAACTTTATACAACTCTGCAATGTAAGCTAAATTCCTTAACCAAAATCAGTGATAGGAATAACAAATAGGTATTATGTATAGAACTAATTATCCTTGATCACAGAATAAAATGAAGCCCCTTTTTTTGTTGGGTTTTTTTTTTTTTTTTTTTTTTTTTTTTTTTTTTTTTGTCAAAGAGGCATTTTATGAGCAGGGAAATGTAAAATATCTAAGTTTTGCTGATATTCAGTCTGTTCTCAAAAAGCAAAGTTGTAGAAGTAACTGTTGACCTTTCTGTGCTCTACTCATTATGCAGCACAATCAACCACAGAATTCATAAGCTTCTATTTAATTTAAAAATACAGCAAACTCTGAACTGGTCAAGTTGTCATAAATTCCTATACTTTATCTTAGACACTGAGTGCACCAAGGGTGAGAAAAGGAGACAACACCCTCCTTATTAGCCTGGACACATATGGAAAGTAAACAGCATGTGAAAAGTAATAAATAATTAAATCTGCAATTCTGTTTCTGTTTCTTTTTTTCTGTAGTTCATGGAACAGCCTTCAATACTGTTTTGCTATAATGTATTCTGACTTGTACACCACAGTATTATCTCTTGGGTGCATATGTTCTCTTATGTCAAATTCTGTTCCCTAGTCTGTGGCCAATCAAAAACCTCCATGTTGAAAACCAACTATGTTGCCCAATCCCTTTAGTATATATGCAAGGTGTGTGTGTGTGTGTGTGTATATATATATATGTTTGTATATATGTAGGTACTGCCTAAAACTGGGGTTTTTTTGTGTTGTTCTAATCTGTCAAAGGCCTTATTATCTGTGACTTCAAGAGCAGAAAAACAGGAAAGAAGCCAGCAACTGAAAGTCAGTGTATTTGCTTGTATCACTACTGGTTCCAGCTTCTCCTTCTGTTTCCTTGGAAACAAATGTTGGGCAACTGAAAACAAGGTAAGGGTTTTAAAATATTGACTTTAAAAATCGCTGCTTATTCTCTTTTCACTGGATCCTGTCTGAAAGAAGAAAAATGGAGATACTTAGCAAACTGCCACTGTATGTTAACTTACACCAATAGTCACTGCAGCATGGGTATCAGAAAGATCTTTGGTGCCTCCTTTTGTCTTGTTTGCTTATATCTTTCTGAAATACAGTTGTATAATTTAAGAGAGAAAGAAAAGCAAATGGGAAAACAGCCAAGGTGAGGAACAGAGAGCATGACCTCTCTGTCACACTCAGGGGTTATATGAGCAATACAATTGCCTCTGTAGGACTGCTCACAGGCACTTGGAAGTGCTACTATTGAGATGCTACACTGAACAAAATTCCAGTTACATCTTTACCAGGAACAGTACAACAATGTAAAATTTTTAGCATTTTTGGTTTTGATCTCTAAAACACTGAGACGGGATTTTATTTGACTGAGGTTTTGTCGTGGTAGGCCTAAGCAGTCCAAAATAGGCTCATACATGTCCTGGTTTGCCCAGATATGTTTTTCTGCTCTCCCTCCTTCTGTTTTGGGGAGAAGCAGCTGTGGGAAATAAGACAGGAATCTGGAGCCACTGAGTCTGAGGACTGTGGCCCACCCAGACTTGTTTTGAACCCTGCGGTAAACAAGGTACACACTTTTGCCATGTGCAAGGCCTGTGTTCTGCCCAAATTTGGGTAAAGCAAGCCTATGGCTTCACCTAATATGGTCAGGTTTGGCTTACTACCATTCTGATTGGCTATTCTGTGTCCAAAGGCCTATTAGCCTCGGGCTGTATGGATAAAAAAGAGATGAGCAGGGAGCACAATGCGTGCTCTGCCATTGCATCCGGGTGCTCTGCTCTCTATGCGTGCTCCTACTACCTTATGTCCTGAGCTGTGTGGAACTCCAGCAACCAGGATCAAGCTCTAGATGCCTCCACATGTTTGGCCTGCACAGCCAGTGTGACATTGTGCTGAGACTGCACACCGCAAGACCTCCTGCTTGCACCTGATAGCCTACTGCCAAGACGGGAAGTCCTGGTGATATACAGATCATCCAGAGAGTCAGGATCAGGTCAGAGGTTGTCTGCCTCCTTTCTCCAGCACTCAGGAGCCTGAGGAAACTCCAAGGGCTCTAACAGCTTTGAGACCACCAACAGCAACCCCGCCGCATGCTTTGGGTACTGTCCGATAATGTTTTATGAGTAAATACTTAAAGCCTATTGTAATCGCTAATTGCCTTCTGCCATAAGCAGAAAGGAGCTTTCTGCATCCATCTAGTGGCTAAGCAGGATAACTAACCGCAAGCGGTATAAGTGACCGCACAAACCTTCTCTTCCAGTAAAAATGTTTGCTTATGCTAGTTACCTTTTAAAGTGTTCCAGTTTTGCCTGTTCCCTGTATGTATAAATTTCCAAACCATGCGTTTTGAACCTTGTAAATAAGTTTTCTGGTGAGATTTAATGTTAATAAACAATATTCATAGTTATTAACAATCTCTGCCTGGATATAACAAATAATATAGATTATTAATTTTGAATCATTTTGTAACGGTTTCAGTCATATCAGGAACTAAAAACACCTGAAAAAAATCAAACTAAACCAAACCGAATAATTTTAAATATCCTTTTACAATAAAACTTGAAGAGTTGAAGGTTAATGCTTGAGGCAACTGAATTTGCTTTTAATAGTGTAGGCTTGTATGTACCAATTAAAAGTTGAGAGATACTCATCTTATTGACCTCCCATTTAAGTATGATTTTGTTAGAAGAGCATAAAAAAGAATCATCTGGTGCTTTGTACCAAAGTTGTTTGAAATCTCAAGGGAAATGCTTCACAGAACCTTTTTCATTTAAACTGTCTTAGTTGCAAATGCAAAGTCTGATAAGTACTATTGTTTACACACAGTTTAAGTTGCTGCTGCATAAGTGTTGCGATGACTGCGCAACCGAAAACAAAATCCATAGTGTTCAAGACTTTTAAGTAATCAGAGAGCTAGTGTTTTAATCATAACCTTTCATTCTGTAATGTCTGGTTTTACTTTATGTTTGTTTGTTTGTTTTCATCCTGGCAAAATATGTTAAGCTTTAGATAATATTGGATAACTAGTGAAAGCAACAACAAAAAGTTGGGTGAAAGATATGAATGTAGAAATAGGAACTACAGGCATTTTGGACATGTTTACATTACGGAGATAACTGTTCAGGCTCTAAATAGCAGGGGAAAGGAAGATGTCTTTTGCTCTAACTTCTATACCTGTGCATAACTCATTGCTTGATGACTCTTACCATGCCGAAATAATCTGAATATTTTTACTATATATATATATTTGTCTGTATTATTTTTAATATTTAGGGGAGCTGGTTTTATCTTTCTTTACAATGATTTCACAGTCTTAAAAATCACTGTATGTTTAGTAAGTCAGCCTAATGTATCCATTTCAGTGTTCCTTAAGAAATAAGGCAAGACTTTAGTATGTCAGAGGAGCTGCTGTTCAAAGCAGGCAACACGGTAGAAAATCCCACATTAAGAGAAATGGTTGTGCAAGTGGTATATGAGAATATGAAACAAAAATGGATTCACAACAAGAAAGGTGTAAAACTTATCTGTCTGTCCTTAGAGCCTTTCCTATCTCACTGCACTGCCCAAAACCAGTGCTCACAAATTCAACACCCAGGTAAGTGAAAGTAACACATTCCTCAGCTTTCTCTGTGTTTTTTTGTTTGTTGTTATTTTGGTTGGTTGGTTGGTTGGTTTGGTATTTTTTTGTTTGGTTTTCTTTAACATGCAATGCAATAAAATGCAACCCTAGAAGGTCAAAACATTTCATTTATTTTAACTCTGCCATTTCCCCCTTCCTCTGATTGTCTGAGTATCTGTGTTTAAAAAAAAAAAAAAAAAAAAGGCAAGTCTGAGTTTTCTAGTTCCAGACTGATCACTCAGACTTGAATACTAGCCCCTTAGTTGTCTATGTCACCATTATCAGATTTTCACTTTAAAATCATCAGAACAAAAAAAGGAGGGGGAAAAACCCAAGCAGGCAACTTCTGACAGCAACACCACCTGCAAACATTCCAAAAACTCCATTTAGGGGCTAAACCCAAAGTGCCTAGAACTATTCTGATAAAAGTTAGATGAAGAAATTAATACTCCTATTCTTACCATCTTCTATTTCTGAAATATAGCTGCATTTGTAAGATGATTTCTCAGTGTTTTAAGGTTTTAGCTTCCATATCCAGAAGGAATCTGAAAATCATGTTCTAGGTGGACCATAATGTAAACCCTACCTTATGTGTAGACTCATTTGTCTTTTTGAATACTGTGATGGTTTGGGAGTTACCCACCCCCCACACTCTGTAAAATCACCCAAACTAGGCTCAGCCAGCTGGAAGTTTAAGGAATGAAGCTCTATTTACAGCTTAGCACAATATACAAGCAGATATATACACAATATACAGGAATATTTACAGAAATATACAAGTTAAAGGTAATACAGAAACACAACACCCTTCCCAGAAATCAGAGACCCCAGGAGGGGCTTCCAGCCACCCTTCCACCTTCTCCCCACCCCTATACCTCACCCCAAGGTTTGCCTTAGACGCAAGGCGAATTTGGAGGATTGGCTGGGGGGGTTAGAAGGAAAGTGGTTAGTGAGGTTACTCAGCAGAGAGGAGAAAAGCCAGAAGCTGCTAGACAGCCTGAGATGCTGTGCCCAAGAGACTGTGTTATCTATGTTTTGAGTTCTTATTCTTATCCATCTCAGCAAGCCTATGAGTGAAGATGACATCACCATTGTTTTCCTTTCACAGCCTATAATATAATTTTCTCTATTAAAATACTCCAATTAGCCTCAAACCAGCACAAATACATATGCTCATTTCCAGTGTTCAGCTTCTCCGTTCTTCTTCTGAAAGAACACTTCAATATTCTTTAGACCAAAAAAGTTAAATGATCTGGAATCACCTTCCCTATTCTAATTTGTTGACTTTGGGTGGTTAAATACATTATTTCGCAGTATTCAATTTGCAGACCCAGCTAAATGTATTTTCACTAATGTTACAATAGGACTTGCTTCAGAAAAGCAGGATTTGGGTTTGATCTCCATTTTTATTTCTGCAAAAACAGGCCACTGACCTAGAAACCTTATTCATATAATAACAAAATAGAATGTTTTGCATTTCATAACAGAGTCTAACAGTACCTGAGAGTAAAACAGCTTTGAAAGGGAAACAACAAAATTCAGAACTAATGTACAGCCACATAGAATGGTTTGTGTTGGAATGACCTTGTAGATGATCTAGTCCAACCTCCCTGACATGGAACTCCCATGCCTTTCCACTGGAACAGGTTGCACAAAGTCCCATTCGACCTGACCTTGAGTAATTCCAGGGATGGAGTGTCCACAGCCTCTCTGGGCAGCCTGTTCCACTACCTTACCACTGTCACAGTAAAAATCTTCCTTACATATAATCTGAATCTACTGTTTTTCAGTTTAAAGATGCATGCCTTTATAAAATCTCCCCAGCTTTCTTATAGGCTCCCATTATGTACCAAAAGGCTGCTAAAATGTCTCCCTGGAGCTGTCTCTTCTTGATGTGGGTTTGGGAGTTACCCGCCCCCCCACACTTTGTAAAATGACCCAGACTAAAACTCAGTCTGCTGGAAGTTTAGATGAAGCTATATTTACAGCTCAGCACAATATACAAGCAGATATATACACTATATACAGCAATATTTACAGAAATATACAAGGTAAAGGTAATACAGAAACACAACACCCCTCCCAGAAATCAGAGACCCCACAAGGGGCTCCCAAACACCCTTCCACCTTCTCCCCACTGCTATACCTTACCCCAAGGTTTTGAGGATCGGCCAGAGGAGGAGTTAGAAGAAAAAGTGGTGAGTGAATTTAATCAGAGACCAGGAGAAGTTCAGAAGCTGGTAGACAGCCCCAGACGCTGTACCCCAGAGAGTGCCGCAAGCCCGACTGACCGACGCAAGCCCAAGTGGCTTATCTTTTGGTTTTGAGTTCTTTCTTAAACATCACAGCAAGCCTCTGAGTGAAGTAGACATCACCATTGTTTTCTTTTCACAGCCTATAATATAATTTTCTCTATCAAAATATTTCAATTAGCCTTAAACCAGCACACTTCTCCAGCTGAAACAACACAAACTCATTCAGACTGTCTTCATAGGCAATGTGCTCCAGCCCTTTGATATCTTTGTGGCCCTACTTGGGACTCATTCCAGCAGGTCTATACTTTTCCTATGTTATGGGCTCCAGAGCTGAACACAGTACCCAAGACAGAGTCTCACAAGAGTGGAGGGAACGAATCACTTCCTTACCCTGCTGCAGTTCTTGGGATTCCCCATACCCATGTGCAGGACCTTGTACTTGGCCTTGTGGAACTTCATGTGATTTGCACACTCTCACATTTCAAGCCTGTCAAAGCTCCTCTGGATGACATCTCTGGATGGCATAGAAAAGAAATTATCTAATTCTCCTCAAATGAGTGGATTTATAGCATGAAACAAAAGTCTTCCATTTCTATTATTCTAATGGTTTGTAAAAGCATTAATCAAGTGTTTGATAGCTTCAGGCACAACCACTGTGTTAATGTTAAAACCTCTATTGATATCACACAAGCTGCAGATCTGGGCATGTTTATCTGAACTAGAATTAACTTCAAAAGTAAAGGACAAATAACACTGAGGCATAATAGCTTAAAGTACACTTGTCACATTCAATGCAAATTTTGGAAACAACAAATAGATACTTGTCAAAACTTGTAATTTGTGTGCTGTTGCATGATGATAAAATGCATGGTGTTTTAGGTGTCTCTTGTCAACAGTATGTAATTAACTGTGGCTACATTTAGGTAGTGTTTTTGCTGGGAAGATCAACAGCTCCGATTCTCTCTGCAGGGAATGTGTTTGTTTAGAAAGGTTCTTAGTTTTTCTGAAACTCTGTCATCTGGTTCTCTCCAGGGGTTTCAAAGTAATCATCACTCTACTCCAAGGAACTAGTAACAAAACCAAAACATAGCGTACCAAAAATTAACACCTGCACAACTCACTGAAATGTATTCAGGGCTTTCATCTTGATCACAGATCTTCTGTTAAAAGCAGTTTAATCCCAGGATTTGTTTACAGATAACCACTCTTTCATTTATGCTGCAACAAAAATTAATACTCTTGTGCAAGATGCTTAGATGAAATCTAACCAATCTGCAGAAAAACCTTGGATTTTTCTTTTATCTGCCTATACTGTTACTATGCCTAATGAATAATAAAATCCTCATATGCCTCCTTACAGTAGACCAAGTGATTAAGATATCTGTGTAACAAAAGTGACACCTACATATGAAGCTTAGCCAGTTTTAATGATAAAATAAAGCTTAGTGAATATAACACTGCTTCAGACATGGTATCTCAATTTCTGGTTTTGAGGTTTCTTGTTATTCTGTAACTCAAAGGGGCACATTTTGTAAAGTGCTCAGTACTTAACACATCCCACTGTTGTCAACAACCCAAAAGTTAGCCTCAAAGTGAAATGAATGTGTATTGTAGCTGCACTGATGTACTTATATAAAATAATCACTTTCAAGTTCTTCCATACTGAAAAGGTAAAGCAGTGCTTTTTTAAGCTACATGCAGCCATGTTGATTACACCCCTAATTTCCCTCAATAATTTTGTTGTATCAACTTGGGGGGGGGGGGGG
>WBNM01042965.1:0-23016 GCA_013399055.1 Ramphastos sulfuratus
TTACCTTTAATTTATATATCTCTAACTATTCCTGTTTATTGCATATATCTCTGCTTGTACATTGTGCTAAGCTGTAAATAGAGCTTCAGTCCTCAATTTCCAGCTGGCTGAGTCTAGTCTGAGTGATTTCATTGTGTATGTGGGGGGCAGGTAACTCCCCAACCATCACAGTATTTTTTAAGTCTAGAAAGTGCTGACCAGATAAGCCATATCTTAGCAAGCAAGAAGCCACAAAGGTTTTGTTTTAACCCTACTTGTTAGAAAGAGTATTTGATTTAGTAAGCCTTGATTTAGAAAGCTAGCCTAAAGAGGAAGATTTTGGACAAGTCAGTTCACAGATGCTTTACATCACAATTCTTAAACTAAAAGAAATAACTCATGCTGCAGAAAATTGTTCCAGTGCTACATAAATGTCACTTTATAACAATAAGAAAGGTATTGTGAAACTAAATAGAGCTTTCCTGGTAGTGTATTTTAACAGCACTTACTTAAACTGTTTAAAATGTTCATAGCTTGTGTATAGTGCTGATGCTTGATAAACAGCTGCTCATGGTTCACAGGGTTTGAAATTGGTAGGGAGCTATTAATGAAGGAGAGAGATTGCCTGCAAGAGACACTGCAGTTTAATGTTGCCAAAGATTTAAAAGAACTGACAAAGCAATTGCAACAAATTTTTGAACATTCTTTCTATTACCATTAGCACACTTCCCCTGAAGTACCATATAGCCCCAGGGACACAAAAAAGATCCTGAAAACTCTCCTATTTTGTCCTCCCCAGCTGTGAACCAAATTATTCCATTTTTGCCACACGCCCGAAGCTAATGATTTGAATTACACAGACATAAAGTTACAATGGCAGAACTGCAGTTTGAGAGCCTACATTGATAGTGTGTAACCTCCAGCAAGGTATTACATGAATTTTAAAGTAATACACAGATCATTATCAGTTACTGAAAGGCTATGTATCACTAGGACAAGGGGCAATGGTTTTAACCTAGAGCAGAGTAGGCTTGGATTGGATATTAGGAAGAAGTTCTTCCTTGTGAGGTGGCAAAACACCGGAACAGGTTGTCCAGGGAGGTGGTGGAGGCCCCATCCCTGGAACCATCCAAGGTCAGGCTTAATGGGGCTCTGAGGAACCTGGTGTAGTTGGAGATGTCCTGCTTACTGCAAGAGGGTTGGACTAGATGACCTCTAAAGGCCCCTTCCAAGCCAGTGCATTCTGGTTATTATATACAACAAATGAGGGTCATATAGGATTAATGCTACAAGTCCTACTCCTCCAGTAAATTTTGCTGGGTTTGACCTAATATTTGCCAGCAGAAGGAGGAAACAGATCTTCCTTCTTCCTGATCTCTAATCACAACATGAACATTAAAAAAAAGCAAAACAACCCAACCATTTAAGCTAACTTATTACAAAATAAAACATTATGAAATGACAAAACTAAAGCAGTCCAAAGTATTGCCAAACCAATATCCTGGCTTTGTTAGTAGATATTTAAAAGCAACTCATGGCCATCAGAAGAACTTCAGTTTCCAACAGATGTAAACGTGGCTTGTGCATAGCTTTGAGAGCATCATAATACAGCACTCTAAATACTGTTTATTTGACACCTTAAATAGCATTAAATTGTAGATTTAGAAACACTGATTTGATTTCCCTGAACTTAAGACACACATTCAAACATCGATTTGATTTCCCTGAACTTAAGACACACATTCCTGGATCACATTGATCTTCACTGAAGTACTGTTTTAGAAGCTTTCAGAACATGCTTAGGGTAAACAAAATTCTCCAGATAGATATTTCAGCTCCAAAGCAAATGCAGTGATTTTGTGGAAATGTGGTAATGTATGGAGCCAAGTGTGGCAGAGATGGATAAAGGGAACAATCCTGAATAGCCTACAGGCAGTATTAATAAAATAAAATAATGGTAAAGAAAATATAAAACAAATTAAAAAACCCAAACATTTCACCATTCTCTCCTACAAACATTTTTTTAATTTTTCATGAATGTAGTTAACTTTTTTCAGACATTAAGAAATAATTTAAATATTTAAGGAGTGAGCAATAAACTGGTAAAGTGTGTTACAGTTTTGTGTACACATGTGATTTATGGGTAAGAACTATACTGGATAGGAGCATAGAATTTACATTTCTAGAAACATAAGGTTAGGGTTTGATTTTTAATGGCTGCTCAGGAAAAAAAGTTATTGTTGGTCACCTGTCAGAATCAATAATCTATTGTAGTATGGAAGGGAGAAGGGAAAATAAACAGAGTCGCCTGTCATAAAAGTTCCCATGATTCATATTTCTCAAAGATTCATGTTCCAAAAAACAGTTCATAGGCTCACAGGATGTCAGAGGTTAGAAGGGACCCAAAGACATAGAGTCCAAACCCCCACCAGAGCAGGACCATACAATCTAACTCAGGTCACAGAGGAACGCACCCAGACAGGCCTTGAAAGTCTCCTGAGAATGAGGCTCCACAACCTCTCTGAGGAGCCTGTTCTAGTGCTCTGTGACCCTTACACATAGTAAATAGCTGTAGGAAATCAAAGGAAGAAAAGTGTTTGTCTGAAAACCAATTTTTGCCTAAAAAAAAAAAAAAAATAAAATAAAAAAACTACCAAACACAAACAAACCTCCAAGCAAACAAAAACCCCAAACACATAAATCCACCCAAAGAGCTGCTTTTTATTCTAACGTTAAGAAAATAGCTCCTGGAATTATTTATAAATATATTAGTTAATATGGGTTTAAACTGGCAGAGGGAAAAATTAGACTAGATGTCAGGAGGAAGTTCTTTACAGTAAGGGTGGTGAGGCACTGGAACAGTCTGCCCAGGGAGGTTGTGGCTGCTCCCTCCCTGGAGGTGTTCAAGGCCAGGTTGGAGGAGGCCTTGAGTGAGCTGTACTAGTGGGAGGTGTCCCTGCCTATGGCAGGGGGTTGAATATCTCTAACTTGCTAACTGTTGTTCAACTTCAATGACTAAAGGTCTGGGGGGGAAAAAGGCAAATCAGAACTTGCAGAACAAGCATTTAATCCAGAAGATATTTTGGCTTGCTGAATTAGAGGGCATAAGGCTTCTCCTGTGCCAGCCACCTTTGCTTGCTAAGATGCATAGACACTGATGGGACATTGATCATGTTGACAAGTTTCTCTTTAATGTATAAACCTGCAGTAACGTAAAGCATGCTACCACACAGTAACTCAAAATGTGACACTTGAGGAATGAAAATAATCAGTCAGCTCTGTTTATGAGTTCCTGCAGCTGTTTTCAAGGCAGTGCCAGCATGATGAGGGCATGCAATTTCAGGCTAGTAAGCCTGTCACACCAGCAGCCCCTCAGCAAGAAAATTAAGAAGCTTTTCTTTGAAGAGTGATCACTGTACATACTGAAAAAAATTCACTAGTTTCATAGAAAATCTCAAATAAGTAAGAAGTAAGTTTGCTGATGACATCGTTGGGAGCAACTGAGGGCAGGAGGGCTCTGCAGAGGGACCTGGACAGGCTGGATAGATGGGCACAGTCCAGTGCCAGGAGTTTTAACAAGTCTAAGTGCCAGGTTCTGCATTGGCCACAACTACCCCATGCAGTGCTACAGGTTGGGGACAGAGTGGCTGGAGAGCAGCCAGGCAGAGAGAGACCTGGGGGTACTGGTTGGCAGCAGTTGAACATGAGGCAGCAGTGTGCCCAGGTGGCCAAGAAGGCCAATGGCATCCTGGCCTGTATCAGGAGCAGTGTGGCCAGCAGAACCAGGGAGGTTATTCTGCCCCTGTGCTCAGCACTGGTCAGGCCTCACCTTGAGTCCTGTGTCCAGTTCTGAGCCCCTCAATTCAAGAGAGATGTTGAGGTGCTGGAAGGTGTCCAGAGAAGGGCAGCAAGGCTGGTGAGGGGGCTGGAGCACAGCCCTGTGAGGAAAGGCTGAGGGAGCTGGGGGTGTGCAGCCTGCAGAAGAAAAGGCTCAGGGCAGACCTCATTGCTGTCTACAGCTACCTGAAAGGAGGTTGTAGCCAGGTGGGGTTGGTCTCTTCTGCCAGGCACCCAGGGACAGAACAAGAGGACACAGCCTCAAGCTGTGCCAGGGCAGGTTTAGGCTGGATGTTAGGAAGAAGTTCTACACCGCAAGTGATTGGCATTGGAATGGGCTGCCCAGGGAGGTGGTGGAGTCCCCATCTCTGGAGGTGTTTAGAGGGAGACTGGATGAGGCACTTGGTGCCATGGCTTAGTTAATTAGAAGGGTTAGGTGATAGATTTGGCTTTATGATCCTAGAGGTCTTTTCCAACCTGGTTAATTCTGTGAAAAGCTAAAGCTAAGAGAGATGCCTATTGCTAGATCTGAGGAATGCCATCCCTGTAGCCTTACTTGTATTTAGAGTTGACTAAAATATTCCTGACAGTTTATGTTTACCTCCCTCACTAAATCTTGTCATCTGTCACAGATATTCAGTCTATATAATCCCGAGATGATAAACTCCATTAGAACCTGATTTCAAGCTGTGCTCCCTCTGCTCATGCAAAGAGCAGAATCATTCCAGAATTCCTCTTGGGCAGCTCTGCTCAGTTGCAAGAGTTAAGAGTCCAGTAGTTTGCAGCCCTAGTTAACAGCATTGAAGTGTTTTGAGATGTTTTAGACTCCACAATGATTAGTCCAGGACAACTTTAAATGCAAAAAGAAAACTTGTAGCAACAAAACCTCATGTCAGAGAATGAAGCTTGCACTGTTGTCCATTCTTGTATCACAGTATCACCAAGGTTGGAAGAGACCTCAAAGATCATCAAGTCCAAGCCATTACCACAGACCTCCAGACTAGACCATGGCACCAAGTGCCACGTCCAAACCTGCCTTGAACACCTCCAGGGACGGTGACTCCACCACCTCCCTGGGCAGCCCATTCCAGTGGGGAATGACTCTCTCAGTGAAGAACTTTCTCCTCACCTCCAACCTAAACCTCCCCTGGCACAGCTTGAGACTGTGTCCTCTTGTTCTGGTGCTGGTTGCCTGAGAGAAGAAAGCAACCTCCTCCTGGCCACAACCACCCTTCAGGTAGTTGTAGACAGCAAGAAGGTCTCCCCTGAGCCTCCTCTTCAGCAGGCTAAACAATCCCAGCTCCCTCAGCCTCTCCTCATAGGGCTTGTGCTCGAGGCCTCTCACCAGCCTCGTTGCCCTTCTCTGGACACATTCAAGTACCTCAATGTCCTTCTTAAATTGAGGGGCCCAGAACTGGACACAGTACTCAAGGTGTGGCCTAACCAGTGCATAGTATAGGGGGAGAATGAGCTCCCTGCTCCTGCTGGCCACACTATTCCTGATGCAGGCCAGGATGCCATTGGCCTTCTTGGCCACCTGGGCACACTACTGGCTCACAAGATGACAATGAATGAAATGTAACTACCATTTGTCAGCCAACAGGATGTTCCAAGTACCCTTTATGGTACTGCAACTTCTGAATGAGCACTTCTGAGCTCCTTTAGCTACCATACCAGCAAAGATAACGAGTTCTAGCATCCAGCATCTTCAGCTTCATGGCCTGGTCATACACAATGACATGATCTAGCCAACAACTGAGCTTCAGAAGCTCATTAGACACAAGACAGCAGCTGTACTGTGTGCATTCAGCATGCACATAAATGCTAATGACATCTCTGTGGATCTACAGCTATGACCTTACATTGAAACACCAGGATTCTGTAAGGATTTTAAGAACATAAGAGTGAAGAACATTTCATTCTCTGTGGGTTGAAGGACTTTTAAAACTCCATTCATTACTAATAAAAGTGCAGAAATTCATGTGAGTCAGGTAAGGATAAGTCTGAAAGCACACAATGCTTTAAGGTCCCATACACATGAACTATCAGATGGCATTGGGTTGGACAGCACTCTCAGAAGTCATGTAGTCCAACACCCCTGCAGTCAGCAGGGACACCTCCAACTAAAGCAGGCTGCCCAGGGCCACAGTATCTTAAACACTTCTAGGGATGAAGCCTCAACCACATCCCTAGGCAGCCTGTTCCACCATTTTTCCACTCTTCTTGTAAAGAACTTCTTATGTCCAGCCTAAATCTACCCTGCTCCAATTTAAACCACTGCCCACCATCCTATCACTAGAATCCCTTCTAAACAGTCCTTTTGCCACCTTCCTGTCAGTCTCCTTCAGATAATGAAATGTAGCTCTAAGGTCTCCCTGGAGCCTTCTGTCCAGGCTGAACAGCCACAATTCTTTCAGCCTACCTTCACTGAAGAGGTGCTTCAGCCCTCTAATCATCTTTGTGGCCCTCCTCTGGACTTGCTCCAGCATATCCATGCCTCTCTTACATTGGGGATCCCAGAGTATGCCAGGTGAGATCTCAGCAGAGCAGAATAGACTGGCAGAATCATCTCTCCCAGTCTGCTGGCCACGCTTCCTTCGATGCAGCCCTCAATTCTGTAGGCATCTGACCAAACTACATGTCACATTCACATTCTCATGACTGCTCTCCTTCACTCTCTCTACACCTATTCAGTATTTTGGAAGTGGTGAATCTCCATTAGAACATGACAATATAGAGAAAAACAAAATTAATGATTCACAGAATGTATGGGGTTGGAAGAGATCATTGAGTCCAACCCCCCCGCCAGGGCAGGACCAGACAATCTAGCTCAGATGACACAAGAATGCATCCAGAAAGGCCTTGAAAGTCTCCAGAGAAGGAGACTCCAAACCTCTCTGGGGAGCCTGTTCCAGAGCTCTGGGACCCTTCCAGTAAAGAAGTTCCCCCTTGTGCTGAGGTGGAACCTCCTGTGCTGCAGCTTACATCCATTGCTCCTTGTCCGATCCCAGGGAGCAAGTGGGCAGAGCCTGTNTTTCATTATGAAGAAGAGATGAACAGATGTTCTAGAGAAAAAAAAAAAAGTCTGCCAGGATATTTTTTCCCCTTCTCTCCTTTTAAAATAAAGGAAGAAAACTCAGTCAATACACTCTGCACTGAAGACCGTTTATCAGTATCTAATGTCCTGCACTGCACAATTAGTGCATTATACTCTCCATGTCCAGATTTGTTGGCAGTCTTCCCTTCCGCAACCCTCTTACATCTTGTCAGGTATATTTCAAAGGCTTTGGAGAATGTTGTTGTGTCTGGTTTGGATATAAATCAGTTGTAAACAGAAGTATCAACTACATTTCTCTCAAATACCAAACACAATTGAAGAAAAAAAAACAAACAAACACAAGAACAGTCCATGACAAAAAAAGAAACAGCAACACCAAAACTAACAGGGTTTAATCTTTCAGGCATGCAGGCCAAGATCCTGAATGTGATGTGCTGCTATGTTGAAACAGAAGTATTGTGCAACAGATTTATAAATATTTAAGCTCAATCTCTCTGTCACCATATTGCAACAGAAAATTCTTAGTTCAATCTCCAACAGTAACACAAAAGCTAAGCTAGGGATGGCTTGAAGCAAGCTGCTTTGAAACACCCTCCCATGTAGCTGAACTGAAGTCATTAGAATTACAGAGTCTAGCCAGAAAAATCATTTTTAAAGAGATACTGTTGGGTTGGCTTTTTAGTTAACTCATCCAAATTGTTCTCAAGTGCAGAAAACAACAGTGTGTTTGTGAATGGAGACAGAAATCAACTGAGAATAGAGAGCCAATTATTCTCCATCAGCTAATTATTCTCTATCAAAAGGAAATTAGAAGTAATTTCCCAGGAATTAAAGTGCAGAAGGTTCAGATCTGCTTGTACTCCACATTTAGAAGGCTGATCAGCCTTTAAATCACAGTAAGTTTCCACATCAGTAGAACAAACTCAACATCATTCACCTGCAGATAGGGAGGAAAAATAAAAAGGCCCAATAGATTTTAGAGAACTTGAGATCTTTCAAGATCATTCTAAATACTAACTTTTAGTCATGATTTTGAAGAGGAAATTGTACCCGAAACAAATGCAGATGGAAGCATGAGGAATTTAGGGAGCAATATAAATGTTTATGAACTCCCTCCTAGTCTCTACTACCTTATTCTAGTTAATTTGAAAGTTCTTGAGTGAAAGCAGCAGTTAGCCTGATAAAGCCTTCAAATGCATGTGAAAGGAAATTGTTCCCTTTCCAGTACTCTGAGGAAAGGGTTTTTAAATTTCCAAGTACATGAAATGGGTTGAGAGATAAAATGAGAATATGCAGTTGTGAACTAGTATTGTTTATTGGAGAGATTACAGAATTCAGATAGCTATTTGCAGTCTGACTACAGTATCTGATTCCCTCCCCACTTCATATATATATTTTTAATGAAGCAGCAAGTAATTAGATATACAAGCAGCTCTATACCACTATGTAGTTTCCCTCACATATTCTCACCTGAGATACTTAAAAATCTTGTGGACATATCTAGCAATACAGACAATGTTGTGACTGAATCTGACTTGTAGCAGCATTCCAGTCCATCTGGAGCAGACCAGATAGAATTGATGAGCATTTTTAGAGAGATGGAGAGAAATCAGCACTTGAGAAACATAGCTGGAGGCTTTGATCCCTTCCTCCCTGCTGTCACAAGTAGCATGATTTAAATACAAGGCTGCTGGTAAAGTTCAGATTCTGGAAATTCTCTCAAAAATAGACCAAGTAGAAAGATACAGTTAGGCAACAGCTCCTTCCCCATGCCCCACATGGGAGGCACGTCTTGGGCATTAAGCACACAGATCTAGAAGGCAAGTCAAGGGTAATCAGGTCTAGATCCCCAGCAGATAGCTAGAGTATTAATTATTGACCACTTCACAGTGACCTTCAAGTAGTGCTTTTGAAAGGAAAGACACTATGGATCAGACTAAATCTATGGGGACTTCTTCCAAAGAGGCTTTGCAGTTGCTGTAGGGGCAGCTGTAATGTACAAGCTTAGTAATGAAACAAAGCAAAATTTCACGTGGTTTGGAGTGCATACTGGGCCTGAAGACACAAGACAAGCAATTAGTCTTTTACCTGCAAAAAAACATCATGAAATTTAAAAAGCAATTACAAAATTTTGACTAAATTGCTCCACGAGCAGCAATTTAGCACCTCCCTCCCCTGAAAGTTAAACAGTTTCATAAGCAAGGCAGTTACAGGTAGAGGTGTTTCAAAAGAAGGAAAATAAGGTTGTGGTTTTTTGTTTTTTTTTTTTTGAGAATCTGTTGATATTAAATATCCCAGGCACAGGAAAAGCTAAATCTGAAGATCTTAAAAAGCAGTAGGAATTGTGTAGAGCTGCAGCAAGAAGAATGCAATAGGCTGTTTAATAACACAGGCTATTCACTAGAACCACACAGGGAATAATTCAGTTCATTTCACAAGTTCTTTATAAACTGGCTTAACATCTCTGAAGTCTTACCCTTGCTCTGTGTTATCATGCTTCAACAGGCATAGGCACCTCTCCTTAAACTGAAAATACTGTAGCCTTAGGAAAAAAAAAATGTACACATTTTTCTCAGTCAACTTTGCTTCTTCAGCCCATGTTTTTTAGAAAAGGAGCAGAAAAATCTACATCATTCACCCTAATCACTGCCACCTATTCTCCTGAACAGCATAATGCAAAACAGAGCTCATTAGACTTTGCTGTGCTAAGCTAATAAAAGTACAGCATTGCATGTTAAAAGCTGGTAATTAAGCCACTATCTAAACCAATAAAGCTACTGCTCCTATCCTGATCTGTTCATCAGATGCAGGAGCTCAAACTAAAACAAGGCCCTAAAACAAGTAACAGGTTACTCTGTACCAAAAAAATGGATTTAAACATAACATACCATTCATAGAAGACCCTCCTACACAACCAAGCCTTTTAACCTCTATAATTACTTCAAAAAGATAATCTTTTAAATTAGGGTGTGACATACTGCTAGGCTTACAATTAATTCCCCAGAAAGACTCCTGAGTAGGTCTAGAAGACAGGAATTAGGTTAACTCATAACAAAGTCTTGAAAATACTGAATAAATACAGCTGTTCTAGTTCACATTAATTGAGCTTCCAGTCTTGGACATCTTTCCTTCCACAAAGAGGAAAGCAATCCATAAGACACTTGAAGATCTTCAAGTATGAAGCTGCATAAGTTAATACTATGAAGATTTTCAAGTATGAAGATGTGTAAGTTAATATTATGAACACCTTATGAATTACTTTAAATGCTTCTTCAAAACTACACGTCCCAATAGCAAAGATTGTGCCATGAACTGTGTAAAGTTTTGGAGCCCCCAGCACAGGNTGCTAATTTTTGTTAGTAGAGTAACTTGCTTAATGGCCTTAAAAGAAGTATTCCTGTTTGTTTCCTCAACTCTAAAAGCAGATTTTTCATTTCTATCCCAATGCCAGATGTCCCAGTCTTCCATCTTTGTGTTTCCCAAAGTCATCCATGTCACAAGACCTCTTCATTACCTGCCATACCAACTCCTGTAGCAGAATGAGCTCGTGCATGAAGTTCTATATACAAACCCTGCCTGTCAAGCACTTAAAATAGCCTTATGTGATGGTTTGGGAGTTCCCTGGCCCCCTACACTTTGTAGAATGACCCAGACTAGAACTCAGCCAGCTGGAAGTTAAGGACTGAAGCTCTATTTACAGCTCAGCACAATGTACAAGCAGAGATATACACTATATACAGGAATAGTTACAGAAATATACAAGGTAAAGGTAATACAGAAACACAACACCCCTCCCAGAAATCAGAGACCCCAGGAGGGGCTCCCAACCACCCTTCCACCTTCTCCCCACCCCTATACCTTACCCCAAGGTTTGCCTTACGTGCAAGGTGAGTTTGGAGGATCGGCCAAGGGGGTTAGAAGGAAAGTGGTTAGTGAAATTACTCAGCAGAGAGGAGAAACCAGAAGCTAGACCGCCTGAGACGCTGTGCCCCAGAGACTGTTATCTATGTTTTGAGTACTTAAACATCTCAGCAAGCCTATGAGTGAAGTAGACATCACCATTGTTTTCCTTTCACAGCTTATAATTTTCTCCATTAAAATATTCCAATTATCCTCAAATCAGCACACCTTACAATTCAGTTTATGTTGGCTTGGATAGTTTTTAAGCTGTAGAATGGATGAGTCTTAGAGTTCCACTCAAGGCTGGAGAAGAGAGCTCTCATAAGTGTGGAGGCTCTAAAAGTGTTTTACCGTCTTTTTGCCACCTCCGGTAGGAAGGAAGCTCAAATCTCAGTCTGCATCGTTTCTTGCCGAAGTTCAACACTTGGTATTTTTCCCCAGTGTTGATGAGAGCATGGCTGAAGCACACCTAAGCAGCCAGCCTGGAACAGAAATTCAGCACTGAAGAAAACAAAGCAAGCAAAAGTTCAGCAGAGCAATTGTAAGCTAGGGAGGAAAACTTGACAGTGTTACCATCAATTAGATCTAGCTGTGCAGCGTGGTGGTGTATGACATTCCAGGTAGCACATTAAAAGCCTGCATTAATTAGAACAATAATCAAGTGCCCTATTATCAACTCAGTAAATCAACAGATGAGCAATTAGCATAATTTATTCTTTTCCTTGGCTAAGGAATACCTCAGATAGGAACTTAGAAGAGGCACCCATTCCAACACTAATCAATAGCATATCTACTTTAATAATTAAGTAATTATATATGCCTCCCTATATAAAGACCTAAAAGTTCTTTAACTCCTAAACCCTCTGTTAATTAACTTTAGGGTTTGGTACTACTCTTAAAGTAAACATGAAAATGACTTTTTGTATGGTGGTTATGCTGTTCTCTTGGCCTACAGTAGCATCCTGTGTTCAAGTGCATTTTAATCCATACAGGAAAATAAACACAGCAGAATATTTCTTTTACTTAAAGAATCAAATACTTACACCACAATTAACTCCACATTTATATAAATAACCCTAACTTTCAGTGTCAGTCCTTCAAATGTTCTGTTCACACAGCTAAGAAATTTATTCACTATTATGGCCGTAACAGGGGGGAAAAAAGTTAACAGATAGAAGTGTTAAAGATGAACTGTTTGTGTACTAAGTGCTGTTCTGCTGTTTCAGTTTGTAGTGAACACATGCAGATTTGGGCCACAAGATGGTCCTGAATGTCACTAAAAATTAGCTGAATACCTTGAACATCAACATTGGCTTTTACATCTCAAGTACAGACTCCCCTTAGATTCCAACCTGCAACAAACTCTCTAAAACACCTGGTTGAATTCTACAGATCAGGAAGGTTGTTGTCCAAAACTGGCATTATCTCCCAAACAATAAAAACAACTTCAGAATTCATTTCCGAGTTCGTAAATATGATGGTGGAACTCAGGTTATAATTGGTTACATGCTGCGAAGTAAGTGTGATGCTTAACATAGAAACTTCATGTTCTAACACACCAGTAGGCATTTGTTAGTCTGGTTTCTTTTTAGAAGTACCACCACAATAATGTTGTCTACTCTGGTTTTTGATCTCTTGGTAGAGTTAAGTTGTTTCATTTCAGTTTTAGACTGAGTTTCTGGGAGGAATTTAAGAAACTGGCCTTGAACATTTGGAATTTTATATGCAGAGCAGGACGAGTGGCAGATAAGACACTGAGTGTAGAAAGAAGGGAATTAGTTATTGAGAAGGCAGAGGTAGAATTTCTTCACTTACACACATTTCTAACAGTTTATGCCAGTTCAAAATAATGATTTGACACCTCTGGACAGTTTCTTCAATCACAGTGCTTGAAGCAAACTACACACAGCTTTCATAACATGCAATAACTCTGGAATCTGAATGGAAAGCTGTAAAGAGAAATAAAAGGAGCTATGTCTTGAACAGCTTAAGTATGAAGTCAGATTTCTGTTACTTTCCTTTTTAGATAACAGACACTTTATATTATAGACACACACTAGAAAGTAACAGAAACATCTCACATGATAAACAGAGATTTGTAATTCTAGCAGGCTGTATTTACAGTATCACAGCAAGTCCCTTAGCCATAGGGAGTTAGTAGCTATGAAAGAGATGACTGGAACATGAAGCAGAAATAGATGCAGCAGACTCACAGCATCATTTTCTGCCAACATTAGAAACACAGCTGCACTGCAGATACCACCGCACTCTGAAATAACCAGACATCTGCAGTGAATAGAAGCAGTACTTCTAAGCACCAATTCATTTTCTGGGAAACTGTTTGGTATTAATCAGTGATGCTTCAGCACAGAACAACATGCTACAGGCACAAAGATTTCAATATCATCTGCAGTAGGTGATCAGTTTACACCACAATTAACTCCACATTATGTAAACATCCCTAACTTGCAATGTGAGTCCTCCAAGCATTCTGTTCATGCATGTGCTGGTTTGAGGCTAAATGGAATATTTTAATGAGGAAAAAAAAAATCAGATTATAGGCTGTGAAAAGAAAACAATGGTGGTGTATACTTCAGTCATAGGTTTGCTCAGACAAAAAAAACAAACAAGGACACAAACATAGATAAGACAGTCAGTGTCTCTCTCCCCGGCTTCTGCTATATTAACTGCTTTGAGCTGGAATCTGTGTAACTCAACTACTCATTTCCTTCTAACCCCTCTTGCCAATTCCTCCAACTCACCTTGCACAAAAGGAAGACTCTGGGATAAAGTAGAGCAGTGGAAAGAATCATAGAATAGTAGGGTTGGAAGGGACCTCAAGAATCATCTAATTCCAAGCCCCTGCCATAGGCAGGGACACCTCCCACTAGTACAGCTCACTCAAGGACTCCTCCAACCTGGCCTTGAACACCTCCAGGGAGGGAGCAGCCACAGCCTCCCTGGGCAACCTGTGCCAGTGTCTCACCACNCTCTTGCCCTCCAGCAAGTTGACTGTGCCACACGGCTTGGTGCCATCTGCAAACTTGCTGCATCTAATTCCTTTGTGCTATGGAACTTCTTTTCCCCACTTCTCTATTCCCCCACTCTTGCCATAAATGTGTGTCCTTTTGCATTCTTCTTGGCTTCTCCTTCCAGCATCTCCAGTAGGGTAGGCATTTATGACAGTGCAGCTCATGAGGTTGCTATAATTTCATTACTGGTTTATGTGGTATATATTATGTATCTAATTTTTTTTGTTTGCTTGCTGGCAGGAAGTCCAAGAAATGTACCCTCAGTGAGGATTCACTTATTTCCCTCACTGTATCCTGAAGAAATTACAAGACCTGTATAGTCATTCACAGGTTATTTTTTTTTTTTTTTTTTAGGTTTTTGGTTTTGTTAGGTTTTTTGTTTTGTTTTTTGAGAAGTGCTTTGGGTGAACGTGTCACATTGAGTTATTCCATTCTCTGATAACTATTTGAAGCTGAAGAAAAACGTTAAAGCCAAGAGAGACGTTTGAAAGTAATAGATCCTTCAAGGAATGTAGAATAGAAGCCTTGAAAAATAATTACAGCCTAGGGTAGACACACTGAAAGTCCAGGTAAATCTTGTGACAAGCACTGCAAGCACATCCAGTATGGTCATGAAAGAGGCATCTTCCAGTAGTTTTGGAGGAAAGGACACCAACTTTATCTGCTTCCAAAGTTGCTTGCCAGTGCAAACCACTGCAGGAAATACTCTTCGAACTCTTTAGTGCTCCCACTGCAGATGCTGTCCTATTCTGCAACAGAAGGGAGATGATCTCATGTGTGGTGCTCTAAAAGGGAAGGACAGGAGTGGCCAGCATTTTGTAGGATGGGTACAGCAATGAATTTCACAAAAGCAGCAGATTTTAGGTTCTGATCACTTACTTCCTATAGGACATTCATGTCATAAGGTCTACTTTGAATCTTGAATCGACTAAGGAGTAAAGAAATCAGATATTACTATGAGTTGTGAGCCAAGATTCATTCTTCAAAAAGCACTATAATATTACTGGTTAGCATAAGCACAGAGAATGTTATATGTTAGTTTAATTCCTCTCTTTTTACACAGGAGTGTTTAAAATTAGTTTCTTTCTCTTTGGTACAAAAATCTGTAGACTGTTAGAGAAAATCATATCTTTATCAGCATAGCCTTTAAATAACACCATTGAGGGAGACAAACATTAAGTGGAAAAAGGTGATAGATATTTTCTTCAAGATTCTTCTACTAATATAGCTCAGATTCAGTGCTAGTCACTAAAGAAATGAGCTGAAATATCAGAGTGAGCAATACCTCATTTGGTAGCTCAGAACACTGACTACATTCAAAGGTAAATCACCACCACAAAACTATCTTGATTTAGCCAGTGAGTTCTGTTCACATCTTGTTTGTCCAGAAAAGGGTCACAAGAATTATCCCTACTTTATAAGTAATTTACCTTGTTACAGCTACAATTTCTCACTGCTCTGACTTAAGCCAATATAGTGTTTACATGTATTAATTTCAAATTGAAGAGCCTGCCCAAAAAACAAACAGAAGTTTCAGAAGAGGCTGTTAAAGTGACCTGTATTTTGGTACCCCTTATTTTAGCAGAAAGTTTATTCAGGGGATTTGAGCAAGTCAGTTACACTCTAGCTTAACCCATGTATTTTGACTAAGCACTAGTGTGACTTGCTCATGTAAGTGCTTGATCATGTATTAATTGGTTAAAACTTGTGGAAGCAAAATAGTCTCTTGAATTTCTATTTTGCTTCAGTCTTATCTCTGGCTGAACAAAGTATGAGGCACAAGGATGGCTTTCCTGGCTAAACACTAACAGATCTTGCTGTTGGCAAAATTTGCTTGGTTCTTGACAGTAGTCCACACCCAGTTTACCTTTTTCAGTGCTCATTCAGCAAAATGAAACTTCCAGCTTGCCCTGGCATCAACCTGTGTTCTCAGTACTTCTGATACTACTGCATTCAAAAAGATGCTTTGTGAAAAACACCACAAACACTGACAATACAGATCCTCATAATTTCAGCTTTATCCTTAATGCGATGCAGCAAAAACTGTTTAAGACTTCGTTCCTCAGAAGAAGCCCCCCCAAAAAAAAAAACACTTGAGCAGGATATCACTGAAAAAGCTATGAATGTGAATCACAAAACCTTGTCAGACATGAATCAGAGAAAGACCCTATAGTTTCCATGACAAACCTACTCTTCCACACTAGTTATGTCCCAAATCACATGCAAGAAGTATTCCAAAAGACTGGAAACTTATCAATTCTTCTGCTGAAGTGGTGCTCAGACTGGTAAAGCTCTAAGTAAATTAAGGTTTAAAATACACAATTCCAACAAGTTTAATTCAGATGTGTCATGACCTCCAACTGCAGATTTGCTACCTCTCAACCTCTTTATGTCGTTAGCTCACATCCTTTATTTCATCTGTAACTTGCTGGTGACACTTCAGCAATGTCTGGCTTTTCATTAACTGTCTCCCTAAAGCTGATGCAGCACTTTGCACAACAGGCACTTCACTGCAACTTGTGTTTTTGACTTCAGCATACATTGATGCTGCATGTTTATGTAAAATCTGCAAACATGTACAGATTCAATCTCAAGTGTGTCCAAATCATGGGGACTGGGCAATTACCTGCACAGTTACTTCACTCAAGCTGCCACAAAACCCATCAAAACCATCCCACAGTGGCCAGAATCATGGCTTCTAGAATCTCATGAGCACATACCTCATAATCTAATTCCTCCAATCTGTAATCCCTTGAATGAACTTCAAAGTTGTACTAAGTAATAATGCCTTGGGTCATTAAATTTAACACTGCCAGCATGACCTCATAATTACATTTACATTAGTGCAAGCTAGTAATTAATGACACACTTTACACAAAGGCTTGTTTTAGTATACTGCCAGTTTCTAACAAATAAAGCAATCTCAAAGTGCTTGAAGCAAGATTGGAGATAAACTGTCACAGGTGTGGAGAGAAGTGTAGTATAGAAATTAAAAAAGCAGCTAAACCATTTTGGTTTTCTTAATTTAAGTGTAATACAGGTTTAATCACCATGGCAAAAAAATATAACTACATTTCAACAAATTTATTTTGTTGGGCTTTTTTGCAATGCTAAAATTAAGAGAAAATTAAATTTAAAAAAAAATAAATGTAAGCCTGTATCCACTAATTCTATGCACAACTACGAAACCACTGGATAGAAGCCTGTTAATTCCATCATGGCAATGAGCACATCAAAATAGAACTTAAGAAATAATCTTGAGTACCCTTAAGTTATTAGTACCCTTTTGCCTCCTTAGCCCTAATATTTATGCAGCAACTCCACTCACACCTCATCTTTTGAGGTGTTCCTGCTTCTGATGAAGTTGAGTCAATCTTTGTGTCTGTTCAAGGGACAAATGCCTTCAAAACCACTGTATGCAACCTTTCATAAGTTTGACAACAGGAGAGAAGTCTATAAAGACTATGCAAGAGAAATGTTCACAATTAGTAGAGCAACATGTTTTAAGGCAGAAAGCTCATTTCCTAGATAGCCCATAAAAACACCAATCCACACAGTGACTTCAGACTTGAAGACTCTTCAAGTTTACCATGCTGCCCAAAGCCAACTGCAGTGTCTTCTGCAGTCAATGTCATATTTCAAAAGTATATTTTAAGTGAATGCTCCTTGACAGAACAGAACCAGTTGGTTGATAGGAAACAATTTGACCCTTGAGTGAAGTATCAATTATAGCTGATGAACAAAAGACCACCACAAACAGAAGGTCATTTCTCCACGGTCAGCAAGAGGATACTTAGGCCTGCATGATGTTATCACACTGTTCATTAGCACAAATGTTTTCACTGGCAGAGAATGAGACTAAAGGCCTAGAAAGAACAGAAAATAAATTCCAGATATCAGGTTTCTTTTGGATGATTCAGAAAGCCATCTGCTTGCCAGCATTAAGAACAGCTTTGCTAGTCATCTGTGGAAGATGACTGTACCTGAAGTCTGGCAAAAGGTACACTTCTCTTCTAATGACTCATTAACTCACTTTCTCCTCTGAGGATAATAAAGATACCAATCTTATCTTCAAAGAGAGGATTAAACCATTCACAGAAAAATGGCAAAAACCAAAAGGACATCAAAGAACATAAAAGAAAAAAAAAAAAAATCTGTTTTGGAGAGGGAGATGCACCACATCTCTCACCCTCCTTGATTTTCATATTTATTTCGTTCCAAAGCCCTGTTCGCTCCAGCGCAACAGCGATGAAGGAATCATCTGGAGATGTTAAGTACCATCAACAAATGGCTGAGTCTCCTTTGGTCACATGGAACCAAGGAGGAATCTCAGAATCACTTCACTAGATCTCTGCATGCTGGTCTACGGACCATCTCTAGGGCTGGGAGGAAACTGGCAACGCAAAAGAATATGCTCTGCTTCTACTTAGAATCACAGAATGGTAAGGTTGGAAGGGNCTTGCTGCAGTCCAGCACACAGTTGCTGTCTGGGCTGCATGTGCACACTGCAGCCTCATGTTGAGCTTTTCATCACCCCAGACCCCCAGGGCCTTTTCCTCAGGGCTGCTCTCAGCCATTCCCCACCCAGCCTGGAATTGTGCTTGGGATTGTGCCCACCCAGGTGCAGGACCTTAACACTTGGCCTTGTTGAATGTCATGAGGTTGGCCTGGGCACACCTCTGCAGCCTGTCCAGGTCCCTCTGGATGGATCCCTGCCCTCTAGCAAGTCGACTGTGCCACACAGCTTGGTGTCATCTGCGAACTTGCTGAGGGTGCACTGATTCCTCTGTCCATGTCACTGACAAAGATGTTAAACAGCACTGGTGCCAGCACTGACCCCTGAGGGATGCCACTTGGCACTAGTCTCCAGGTGGATATTGTGCTTTGATCACCACTCTACTTGGTAGCTTTGTTTTTACTTCATTGGTTCAAGTTCTAATGAGGAAAAGGTTCATTTAGCTTAAATGTAGAGACATTAAAATGTCAGTGTATATTACGTGTTTGGGACCTTAGGAATATATCAATAGCAAATAGTCATAGAAATTATTTACATGCCTGATAGTAGAAATCAAGCAGATGCAGAAACTCAAAATATCTGACTAACCACTGAAATCCAGCTTGCCTAATCACAAGCCAGAGCTAGAAAATCAAAGCAAATAAAGTTATGCACAGGGAGAAGCCACATGAATTGAACTGGAGACTGCAGGAATCACATAACAAGACAGCAAATCTGCAGATGTGACAAACGACTATGATGTCAACTTCAAGCTATCAATACTAAGACACCACAGCATCAAATCTGTCACACTACTCTGATCCTGCCCTCTTGATTCTAATTATCCTTTATCCTGACTACCCAAAACGGTGTAGTACTGAAACCACTCTCTAGCTGCAGTGTTTGGATGTAACATCTGGGAATGCGTTTCTGTACTGAAAACTTAGTAAGAATGCCTCCCAACTACTGGCTTTAGCACAGACTATCTCTTCTGCCCCAACACTTAACAGCAGTGAAAAGTCAGCTATTCTATACTTAACATTCTTTGTTACAAGACTTGCTGCTTGCTGGGTGATGTGGGTTCGGGAGTTACCCGCCCCCCCACACTTTGTAAAATGACCCAGGCTAAAACTCAGTCAGCTGGAAGTTTAGATGAAGCTCTATTTACAGCTCAGCACAATATACAAGCAGATATATACACTATATACAGGAATATTTACAGAAATATACAAGGTAAAGGTAATACAGAAACACAACAACCCTCCCAGAAATCAGAGACCCCAGGAGAGGCTCCCAACCACCCTTCCACCTNCTGCTCCCTCCCTGGAGGTGTTCAAGGCCAGGTTGGAGGAGTCCTTGAGTGGCCTGTACTAGTGGGAGATGTCCCTGCCTATGGCAGGGGGTTTGGAACTAGATGATCCTTGAGGTCCCTTCCACCCTTACTATTTTATGATTCTATAAATGGAAACTGTTGGCTGGCTTACAAAACAATACAGCTGAAGTCTGACAGCAGTTAAGAGTGCTAAGGCCAAGACTTCTACTGTAATTGCAACATCCTGCCCTCTAGATTCTAATTGTCCTTTATCCTGACTACCCAAAGCGACGTAGTACTGAAACCACTCTCTAGCTACAGTGTTTGGATGTAACATCTGACAATGCATTTCTGTACTGAAAACTATACTGAGACCAAGATAAAACAATAATAGATTACAAATTGTGATGTCTTTATATATAGCAATACAAAAAGGTTTAAGAAGAAAACTCAAGGATAGTTACACTAAGGGCATAGCAAATGGAGACCGTGGAATGATTCAGAATACTGGAGCAAAGAGTGCCAGGACACATGCTATAGCTCACTATCACATCAGATATGAAATAGATTGAGCAGCCCACTTACTCTAAGAGGTTTTGTTCTCTCCTAAAAAATAATAAAAAAGGTAAAAGTGAGCTGCTACAATTCCCTTCTGAGAGAAAATTTCTAAACTACTCCTTCAGCCATAATAGTTACTGCTATTGACAGTAAATAGTGAACAAAGTCTGATAGAGGTCACCCAGTCATGTAAAAGTCAATCAGTTTGACATAGAATGGTAAAACACTATTCTATCCATGGTAAGATACTATTGGCATTTCTATGATGCAATTCTACCTTGTTTTCTGACATATATGCTACAGCTTTCATACATTAATTCAAATATGGTGCTTAAAAAAGGGGTTTCTTTAAAAGTAGATTTCAGACAAGCTCACCCCTCAGATGGTTGCAACTTCAGAGGATGCATTTGAGAATAGTTTTGGACACATTTGACATGGAGTTCTGAACTATGCTTCAAAGCAGGTGTGCCAAACCCTATTAAAAATGACCATTTTTTCTTTTCATTTGTTCACTGACCTCCTGTATGAGGCTAGGAAGTGTCTGAACGACAGCCCAGAGCTTCACTTCCCAGTTAGAATCAACCTAATCATTCCCCACAGCAACAGAAAAGAAACAAATAGATAATTCCATTCAAAAAAAATCATTTGAAAGAGAATGCAAAATACTTTATCCATCTTTCTAAATGTGTTTATTTTTTACCTTACCCTTTCTTTTGGACAGTAGCGAGTTTTTCAAGTTAAAATTCTTGTGTTACGAGAGGGATATGGATGTGCTGGAAGGTGTCCAAAGAAGGGCCATGAGGATGATCAGAGGGCTGGAGCTGCTCTGCTATGGAGGAGAGACTGAGGGAGTTGGGGCTGTTCAGTCTGGAGAGGAAAAGTCTCTGAGGTGACCTTATTGTGGCTTTTCAGTATCTTAAGAGGGCCTCCTCCTATTTCAGAAGAAGCCTGACAAGACCCAAGAGCTTTCAGTTCAGCGAATTCAATAAAACTATCCACAACAAAGTTACTAATTCATAGAATGGTAAGGTGGGAAGGAGACCTCAAGGATCTTCTAGTTCCAACCCCCTGCCATAGGCCGGGACACCTCCCACTCGAACAGGTTACTCAAGGCCTCATCCAACCTGGCCTTGAACACCTCCAGGGAGGGAGCAGCCACAACCTCCCTGGCCAACCTGTGCCAGTGCCTCACCTCCTTCACTGCAAACAACTTCCTCCTAATATCCAGTCTAAATCTCCCCTCTGCCAGTTCAAACCCATTGCCCCTTGTCCTGTCATTACAAGCCCTTGTCAATAGTCCCTCCCCAGCCTTCCTGTAGGCCCCCTTCAGATACTGGAAGGCTACTCTAAGGTCTCCTGGAAGCCTTCTCTTCTCCAGGCTGAAGAGCCCCAACTCTCTCAGTCTCTCCTCAATTCCCTTAATGTAATAATTTACATACATACTAATACTAAACCCCCCAAAACTAAATCAAGCTAGTTTCATATTTCTGCTCCATGGGCACTTGTACAATTAATTTGATTTAAGGAAGTTACATAATATGTGAGACACAGAAGTGACAGAAATGTCACTGTTTCAGCATGCCCACAGGTACAGACTTCAGTGATGCACACAGTCTATTCTGCCCCAACCACAGTTAACAGCAGTGAAAAGTCAGCTACTCTATACTTAACATTCTTTGTAGCAAGACTTGCTGCTTGCTGGGTTTGTGTTTGGGGTTGTTTGGTTTTGTTGTTGGTTTGTGTCTTTTGAGTAGAAATGGAAACTGTTGGCTGGCTTACAAAACTATACGGCTGAAGTCTGACCAGTTAGAGTGCTAAGGCCAAGACTTTTGCTGTAATTGCAACATCAGGCAGTGGACAGGCTGATTAAAATCAACATTGTCTTCCAAGTATTTCAGTCCTCCAGGATGTGGTCCAGAGAACAGACTGCTAGAAATTAGTCATGTCTTGTTCATTACCCTCAAAGGCACAGGCTTGCATAGAATCAGTCAGGGACCACAAAGATCATCTAGTTCCAACCTCCTGCCATGGGCAAGGACATCTCACACTAGATCAGGCTGACTAGAGCCTCAGCCAGCCTAGCCTTAAACATCTCCTGGGATGAGGCTTTCACCACTTCCCTGGGAAATCTGGGGACTCTGTTCCAGAGTCTCACCACTGCCGTGGTGAAGAAATTCTTCCTAATATCCAGTCTGAATCTACCCATTTCTATCTTTGTTCCATTCCCCCATAGTCCTATCACTACCCAACATTCTAAAAAGTCCCTCCCCAGCTTTCTTGTAGGCCTCGAAGACACTGAAAGGTCACAATAAGGTCATCTTGGATCCTTCTCCTCTCCAGACTGAACAGCCCCAACTCCCTCAGTCTCTCCTCATAGCAGAGCAGCTCCAGCCCTCTGATCATCCTCGTGGCCCTTCTCTGGACACTTTCCAGCACATCCACAGCCCTCTTGTAGTACAAGAATTTTAACTTGAAAAACGCACTACTGTCCAAAAGAAAAGTTAAGGTAAAAACCACATTTAGAAAGATGGATAAAGTATTTTTGCATTCTCTTTCAAATGATTTTTATTGAATTATCTGTTAGTTTCTTAGGTATTTTCTCTCTCAGCATTACAAATGTGTACTTCATTCTAGTTTAGCATCAGTATTCACAGAAACAATAGTCAGTAACCTAAGCTTTCAGGCAACCGTGCAGAAATCAGAATTCAACTTCAAATACCATTTCCAGCATCAAGTGCACAGTTTTCAGTTCCACTGCATTATTTTTATGTTCTAAAGTACTGAATTATCTGTGTGAGACACAACCAAGAACATAAAACATAAGAAATGGATATATATATATATA
>WBNM01042968.1:8900-24257 GCA_013399055.1 Ramphastos sulfuratus
CTCCTCCCCAGCTCTCCTCCCCAGCCCACCCAGCTCCTCCCCAGCTCTCCTCCCCAGCCCACCCAGCTCCTCTGGCGCCTGCACAGGCTCATCCCAGCATCACAAAGCTGCACCAGCTGTTCTGGTTATGCAGCCAGCCTAGGTCTAGTTCAGCAAAAAGCCCAAAGGGGAAGTTGACAGCACCTGGCAGGGCTCCTGCCAGCCTGATCCCAGTACAAGGCCATGCTGACACCCAGTGGAAAGCAGGGTGAGGTGCCCAGCAGCCACACATCGCGGCTGCAATCTTTTCCTTCTGCTCTGATACGAAGTGGAATGGAAAAGAAAACCTGGTTGGCAGGAAAACATCAGAGCCCTGCCCTCAGCTCCTTCTGGAGCAGGACCAGAGGAGGCCAGAGCAGTGCTGGGAGGGCTGGAAGCCCTCTGCTGTGAGGCCAGGCTGAGAGAGTTGGGGTGGTTCAGCCTAGAGAAGAGAAGGCTTGAGGGAGACCTCTTGGTGGCCTTTCAGGAATTAAGGTGCTAATAGGAAAGCTGAAAACAGACTTTTGAGAAGGGCCTGTTGTGACAGGAGACAAGGGGTGATGGCTTGAACTAAAAGAGGCAGAGAAGGGAGAAATGTTTGACACTGAAGGGGGTGAGGCTCAGGTTGCCCAGAGAGGTGGCAGCTGCCCCATCCCTGGCACCACTGCAGGTCAGGTTGTTCAGGGCTCTGAGCAACCTGCTCTGGTTGCAGCTGTCCCTGCTGACTGCAGGGGAGCTTGGACTGGATGAGCTTTAAAGGTCCTTTCCCACCCAAACCTATCCATGATTTTATGCAATCAGGACTAGAGATGCTTCCTGCTCCTTTTTTTAGTGGTAGCCACACCACAGCCCATGGAAGGAGAGCCAAAGCTATGTGCTGCCCTGGAGCTTACCTGGAGGTCTTTTGGTCAGGCATTGGAACAGGCTGCCCAGGAAGGTGGAGGAGTCACCACCCCTGGGGGTGTTCAAGAAAGGTGTGGACATGGCACTTGGGGGCCATGGGAGGTGTTGGGTTGAGGGTTGGACTTGGTGATCTTAGAGGCCTCTTCCAACCCAAACAGTTCTATGGTTCTGTGCCTCAGAGACACTCAGGCACTTTGCAGTGCTGAAAATGGTACCTTCAGCACAGACCTCCCAGGAGAAACAACCACCCTGACTGCCCACAGCCTCCACACTGGCTCTGAGGGGAGGCTGCTCCCTTTCTCCCCCAGCTCCCACCAGAAGACACACACAGAGCTACAAAGAGACTCTTACAGCATGTAAAGCAGGAGTGCTCCACGGTTACAGCACCAGGCTGGGAGTCACCAGATCCAGGCTGTGTCACCTCCAGGAAATTCTTCACCCTGAAAGACAGGACAATGGTGGGAGGTGCTTTGGAGAAGGGCCTTGAGGCACTCAGCTGAAAGCCACTATCAAGGCTGGAGAAGGCTGTGGGGAGATGCTAGAGCAGCCTTCTGGTACCTGAAAGAGGCTAGAGGAGAGAGCTTTTCACCAGGGCTTGTAGTGATCACAGGAGTCCAGGCTGACAATGAGCACAGCACAAGAGGGAAGAAGCTGGAAGAAGGGAGATTGAGACTGGAGATGTGGAAGAAATTCCTTACAGTCAGGGTGGTCAGACACTGGCACAGGCTGTCCAGGGAGGTTGTGGATGACAGAAACACAGAATGGCATCAACATGTCATCCACAACCTCCCTGGAGAGGTGTTCAGGACCAGGCTGGATGAGGCCTTGAGCAACCTGTGCTGGTGGGAGGTGTCCCTGCCCACGGCAGGGGGGTTGGAACGAGGTGGTCTTGAAGGTCCCAACCCAACCCATTCTATGAATCTCTGTTCCACAAGCTTCTTGCTTTAGATGAATTCCTCCAGGGAGCTGTTTGGAGCATACAAGAAGAGTCTGCACCCTGAGGTGGTCACTCAACACACCCCTAACCCACCACATGAAGGGAGTCACGAAGAACTGTGAAGAAATTAGGGTCTTCCATGCTCCTCCTTGCTGACTGGTGGGATAAAGAAGGAAAAGCCTCATTTCCAGGCAAGAGCCAACCCATCCAAACAGTTTCTGCCCTTTCATCCTCAACCTGAGAGCAGAATAAAATCAACTCGCTGAGGTTTGGGACTTGTCCTGCTGCTTCCTGCTTTGGATGAAAGGAAGGAGCAAGCAGGGACTGGAAACTCACCTACATAGGCAGCCTTGCTCCTGGTCTGGCTGGCTTCGATTTTATCAGTTCAGTGATCCTGAAATGACAGGGGGGGAAAAAAAAAAAAAAAAATCAAAATTGTTGGCATGCTGGAGAGCAAGAAAGCCACAGATAAGAGGGGTTAGCATTTGTGGTTTCATTCTTCTTACAAAATGACACCATTTTAAGGTTGGCCTCACTGTAACATCTACCTCAAACCTCTCTTCTGGCCTGTTTCCCTATTTCCTTCCTAAGGACACAACCATGGGTGGCCACTTCCCTCTGGGCACCTCCCAAGTCAACTTCTCACAGCCTTTTTCCACCAGCTCCTGAGGCTGAGGTCACAGAATGCCAGAATGATAAGAGTCCCAGCATGGTGGGGTTGGAAGGGACCTCTGGGGATCACTCACTCCAACCCCCCCTGCTCAAGCAGGGCACCCACAGCAGCTTGCCCAGCAGCACAGTGCCCAGCTGGGCTTGGAAGCTCTGCAGACAAGGAGACTCCACAGCCTCTCTGGGCAGCCTGCTCCAGGGCTCCAGCACCCTCACAACAAAGAAGCTTTTCCTCCTGTTCAGGTGGAACCTCCTGGGTTCCAGTTTGTGCCCATTGCCCCTAGTCCTGTCCCTGGGCACCACTGAGCAGAGTCTGGCCCCATCCTCTTGCCCTTGCCCTTTAGAAGTTGCTAAGAACTGAGATTATCAAGTCCAATCATTAACCCAGCACTGTCAACTCACAGAGTCAGAGAATGGTTTGGGTTGGAAGGGACCTTGAAGATCAACTCATTTCAAAGCCCTGGCACTGGCAGGGACACCTTCTACTAGCCCAGGTTGCTCCAGGTCTCAAGTCACCAACCTCCTTCTTCAGCTCTCATGGCATACAATGCTAATTTTAAACTACAGGGCAGCAGCCTTCTAAGAGTGCTGGGTATGACCTGGCCAAACCTGTTGGGGCCCCAACCAAGCTGATCTAGTTGGAGATGTCCCTGCTGATTGCAGGGGGTTGGACAAGATGACCTTTGAGGGTCCCTTCCCACCTGATGCCTTCTGTGATTGTGACTGATGGTGGAATTGGGCCCCTGCTATGCTGAACTCAGCAGCTCCAAGAACACAACCCAGCAATGGGAGCTGACCTGAAAGATCAGCAGGGTTTGTCTGCTTCAAACATTTACCTGCAACACAAGCACAAACCAGGCTGCCTGCCTGATGGGATGGGTAAAGGAGAAGTTCAACCAGAAAGCTGGAGAAGATAGTTTAGCAGGGCCTGTTGTGGCAGATGAGGAGCAATGGTTTGAAACCACAAAGAGGGAGAATTCGACTGGATGGAAGGAGAAAGTTGTTTATAGAATCATAGGATGGGAAGGTTGGAAGGGACCTCAAGGAGCATCCAGTTCCAACCCCCTGCCATAGGCAGGGACACCTCCCACTAGTACAGGTCACTCAAGGACTCATCCAGCCTGGTCCTGAACACCTCCAGGGAGGGTGTGGAGCACAGAATAACCCAACGTGATCAAAGATCCCATTCTGTGCTTCTGTGCTCCACAACCTCCCTGGGCAACCTGTGCAAAGGGGCAGAATCCCCTCCCTTGCCCTGCTGCCCACACTGCTCTCACTGCAGCCCAGCACACAGTTGCTGTCTGGGCTGCATGTGCACAATGAGGGTGGTGAGCCCCTGGTTCTGGCTGCCCGGAGATGTAAGAGGTGCCCCATCCCTGGCACCACTCCAGGTCAGGCTTCACAGGGCTTTGAGCAACCTGATCCAGCAGATGTCCCTGCTGACTGCAGGGTGGAGGAGGACTGCAGGGTGGACCTTTGAAGGTTCCTTCCAACCCCACCCAGTTTGTCTTTTGATTCTGACTGCTCTGCTGCTGCATGTTGGGCTCCTACATGGAAGTGCTGGAGCAGGTCCAGAGGAGGCCACCAAGATGCTGAGAGGGCTGCAGCAGCTCTGCTCTGAGGACAGGCTGAGAGAGTTGGGGCTCTGCAGCCTGGAGAGGAGAAGGCTTCCAGGAGACCTTGGAGTGGCCTTGCAGGATCTGAAGGGGGCTGCAGGAAGGCTGGGGAGGGACTATTGACAAGGGCTGGGAATGCCAGGACAAGGGGCAATGGGTTTGAAGTGTCAGAGGGGAGATTGAAAGTGGATGTTAGGAGGAAGTTGTTTGCAGTGAGGGTGGTGAGACACTGGCACAGGTTGCCCAGGGAGGTTGTGGAGCACAGAAGCACAGAATGGGATCTTTGATCACATTGGGTGGTTCTGTGCTCCACAACCTCCCTGGAGGTGTTCAAAGCCAGGTTGGACAAGGCCTTGAGTGACCTGTACTAGTGGGAGGTGTCCCTGCCTATGGCAGGGGGTTGGAACTGGCTGATCCTTGAGGTCCCTTCCAGCCCTACCATTCTATGATTCTGTGATCCATGCCAGGCATGCACTGAGGTCTGCAAACTCCCACACCAAGTCCTAAAGATGCCAACTAAAGCTACCACGGAGCAGCAGTTGCTGTGTTTGCCTTTCCTGAAGCTGCCACTGCCTGGTCATGTACCTTCATGTCCCCACAGAAGGCTGCAGCCCTCTGTGCCCTTCCTGAAGTGGCAGAGCAGGCAGGGCACAGATAAGTCAGTAACCAGGGCACGGCAGGATCCGGAATCACTGCTGACACTTCTTGGAAGGAAACCAACCCTTGTTTGCCAACCAGCCAGCAAAGACCTTGGCAGGGAGCCCTGGCACAGCCTGGGAGGTGGCTGAAGGCCATGAGCAGCTCTGGGGTTCAGGGCACCTCTGAAGCACAGAGAAAATTCCCAGCACATTGAACCCACAGGGGCAAAGCCACAGCAATGAGCAGGGTGGGGAAAGGGCCAGACAGAGGTGGTTGTGGTCTTCTGGCTGGCATGTGGCAGCAGAGGGACCAGGGGAGGAGTCTCATAAACTTCAACATGGGCAAGTGTAGGGTCCTGTACCTGGAGAGGAGTAAGCCCTGCAGAGGTGAGGGGGGCCCTGCTGCAAAGCAGCTCCATGGAGAAGGACCTGGTAGTGCTGCTGGACAGGTTCCCCACCAGCCAGCAGTGTGGCCTCGTGGCCAAGAAGGCCAACAGCCTCCTGGGGACATGAAGAAGAGTGCGGCCAGCAGGTCATGGGAGGTTCTCCTCCCCATCTACTCTGCCCTGGTGGGGCCACATCTGGAATGGTGGGTCCTGGTCTGGGCTCCCCAGTTCAGGGGAGACAGGGAACTGCTGCAGAGGGTCCAGTCCTGAGGGGCCTGGAGCAGCTCTGGGAGGAGCAAAGGCTGAGAGCCTGCAGAAGAGCAGCCCCAGAGGGGAGCTGAGCAATGCTCAGCAAGAGATAAAGGACCTGTGGGAGGCAAGAGGATGGGGCCAGACTCTTCTCAGTGGTGCCCAGGGACAGGACAAGGGGCAATGGGCACAAACTGGAACCCAGGAGGCTCTACCTGAACAAGAGGAGAAAGTTCTTTGTTGTGAGGGTGCTGGAGGTCTGGAGCAGGCTGCCCAGAGAGGCTGTGGAGTCTCCTTGTCTGCAGAGCTTCCAAGCCCAGCTGGGCACTGTGCTGCTGGGCAAGCTGCTGTGGGTGCCCTGCTTGAGCAGGGAGGGTTGGAGTGAGTGAATCCCAGAGGTCCCTTCTAAGCCCTGCCTTGCTGAGAGTCTGGGATTCTATGACCAGGCAAGGCTTTGGCAGAAGGGCTGAGCTCCAGCACACAGCCCTCAGGAAGGAGTTAGAGGAGCCAAAGCAATTAAATTCCACAATTCCCAGGAATTGAGTGGGATAAAAAAGCACTGAAAGCTCCCAAGGGATGCTCCATACGAAGGAAACATCAGAAAAATGTTAGCAGAGTCAATTGTGCTTCCTGCTGAAGGCCAAACCCATCTCTGAATGCACCCAAAACATGCCCGTGGCTCACGGGGGCTGCTCTCCATCCTGGAGCCACAAAGCCTCAGTAGCCCTGCCTAATCAAAGCTTGACTCAGATGAGCCAGCAACCCCCCCTAAACCCAACAGAACTGAGGCTGGCATCATGCCCCTCCTCTAAAAGCCTCCTGCAGATGTGCAGATAGCTGGAGTGAAAGCATTCCCAGGTCAGGGCTTCCCCAGGAAGGTATAAATCAGGGAAGGACATGTGGGAGAGGGAAAGAGAGGAAAGAAGGCTGCCAAACAGGTCCCTGACCCTCCAGCCAAGGGTATGATCCCAAGCCAAGATATTCCTTTGCCACAGGCACCACAGTCAGCTCCAACTGGAGTACAGGTCACTCAAGGGCTCATCCAACCTGGCCTTGAACACCTCCAGGGAGGTTGTGGAGCACAGAAGCACCCAACGGGATCAAAGATCCCATTCTGTGCTCCACAACCTCCCTGGGCAACCTGTGCCAGTGTCTCACCACCCTCACTGCAAAGACCTGGTGCTGAGGGACATGGCTTAGTGGTGGGTCACTGGTTGGACCTGATGATCTTAAAGGTCTCTTCCAATCAAAACAATTCCAGCATTCTAAGGTTGAGCCAAAAAGCTTGATTTTGGGGTGGTGGGGGGGTGTTGAACCTAAAAAGGCAGCTGAAAATCATAGAATTGTTTGGGTTGGAAAAGAGCTCCAAGGGCATTGAGTCCAACCTTCAATCCAACACCACCATGACCATCAGACCATGTCCCACAGTGCCATGCCCACACTTTTCTTGAACACCTGCAGGGATGGTGCCTCCAGCACCTGCCTGGGCAGCCTGTGCCAGTGCCTGACCACTCCTGCAGGAAAGAAATTGTTCCTCATGTCCAACCTAAACCTCCCCTGGTGCAACCTGACTGCTTGTTCCTTGGGAAAAGGCAGGCTCCAGCCTCCTTTCAGGGAGCTGAAGAGAGCAATGAGGTCTCCTCTCAGCCTCCTTTTCTCCCCAGACTAAACAACCCCAGGGCCCTCAGCTGCTCCTCACCAGACCTGTTCTCCAGACCCTTCCCCAGTTTCATTGCCCTGAGTGGATTTGGGGATCAGCTCCAACTTACTCATGGGTACAACCACCAAAAGTGAGGATTTCCCCTACAACGGCAGCACCTTTAATTAATTCCATGTCATTAATTAGCAAGCACACTCAGATACATCAAACATCCCCCAAGTCCAGACCGCCCTGAGGAGATCTGAGCCCAAAGACCTGACAGCAGAGGACAGAACACAGACACTGAGGACAGGCAGCACAGGAAAGACTTTTTTGGAGACAGCTTTCCTACATCACGAGCCCTCTCCTCCCCTGGGCCACCCCTAGCCCTGCCATCCCCCCCCCATCTCTGCTTCCAGAGCTTCCCAACTGTTCCCATGGACCTTCCTGTTCCACGAGCTAGACCTGCAGCCCCAGCCTGTGGAGCCAGGAGGCTCTTCCCTGGAGCTCAGCACATGCTCTCCTTTTCTACTGCCAACCAGGGGAACCCCCAGCACCCCCAGCTGAGAGAACCCCCAGCCGGGAGCACCCCCAGCACCCCCAGCTGGGAGAACCCCCCAGCCAGGAGCACCCCCAGCACCCCCATGCTCGCTCTCCAATGCCAGCCAGGAGCACCCCCAGCACCCCAATGCTCTCTCCAATGCCAGCCAGGAGCACCCCCAGCACCCCATGCTCTCTCCAATGCCAGCCAGGAGCACATCCCACACCTTCCCTCACTCTCCTAGCAGAGCAGCCTGGGGGCAGTGAGGGCCATGCTGGGTCCCACAGCATCATCTCATAACGATGGGAGCTGGGATGGAGGTGGTTTTCTTTCCCTTCCTCAGCTTAAAGCACCAGAAAACTTTTTCCTTTCCCCATGGCCATCCCTGACCAACACAGCTCCCGTGGGTCAGCTGTTAGAATTGCCCAGTTCCTGGCATCCCAGACTGGCTTGGGTTAGCAAAGACCTCTAAGGGTCATCCAGTCCAACTCCCCTGCAGCCAGCAGGGACAGCTGCAACCAGTGCAGGTTGCTCAGAGCCCTAAACATGCTGATCTAGATGGTCCCAAGCATGGGGCAGCTACCAATTCTCTGGGCAATCAAAGCCAGAGTCTCACAACCCTCATACACAACTTCTGTCTCTCCAGTCTGCATCTCCCTGAGTTGAAGCCATCCCCCCCTTGTCCTGTCACAACAGGCCCTGCTCAAAAGCCAGGCCCCAGATTTCTGATTGGCCTCTTGAAGTTCTGCAAGGCCACCAGAAGGTCTCCCCCTGTGCCTTCTCATCTCCAGGCTGGAGGACCCCCAACCCCTCACAGCAGAGGTTCCAGCCCCACTTAGAATCACAGAGTTGTCTGGGTTGGAAAAGAGCTCCAAGATCACCAAGTCCAACCTTCAACCCAACCCCACCACGGCCCACAGTGCCATGTCCATACACTTCTTGAGTGGGGTGGGGACTCCAGCACCTCCCTGGGCAGCCTGTGCCAGTGCCTGACCACTCTGGCAGGAAAGAAATTGTTCCTCATCTTCAATCTAAACCTCTCTGGCAGAATTTCAGGTGATAGATTGCAAGGAAATGGCCTGACACTGGGGAGAAGAAACCAACCCCCACCTCACTCCAGCCTCCTTCCAAGGAGCTGAAGAGAGCAATGAGGTCTCCCCTCAGCCTCCTCTTCTCCCTAGGAACAGACTGAAGGTCTGAGGATGAGGAGGGAGCTCCCAGACAAAGGTCACTATCACTGCACAGACATCACCACAATTTGAAGAGCAAGACCAGACTCAATCTCCCCCCATGTCTGCAACCACCTCTGCAGAAGGAGAGGTTTGGAACAAGGAAGGGATGATTCAGTGGAGCACCACCAGCAGCAACTCATGCAGCTGCCAGTGTAGACAGGGCTGGAAAACTGGCTTGTCCCTGTCCCACCACCTCTCAACACTCCATGGAGGATCACAGCCATGCACTGGGGACAAGCAAATGAGGCTTGGGTCAATTGTTAGAGTTAGATCAAGGTTGGCCTTGATAATCTTCAAGGCCTTTTCTAACCAAAGTCATTCCATGATTCTATAGAGCCAAAACATGCTCAAAATTAACTTGTCCCTGTCCGGGGACAAGAAGAAGGATGGGAATGGAAATGGTGGAAAGAAACGGAAGAGTCCTTGGCAGTGGGGGTTGGACTTGATGATCTCCAGAGGTCCCTTCCAGTCCCTACCATGCTGTGACTCCATGAAGAGCAAGCCTGGCTCCTGCTTCAAGCTGCTCTGACATTCCAGATCAGACTTGCTGCGGCCCTGGGCAGCCTGATTCAGCTGGAGGTGTCCCTGCTGACTGCAGAGGGGTTGGACAAGACCACCTTTGAGGGTCCCTTCCAGCCCAATGCAATCAGTGATGGTTCCAGCCTCAAGCTGAGCCACCGAACCAAGGAGGAGACAAGCCCAGGGTGATTCAGGAGCCCATGGGGGTACCCATGGCATCCCAGAGCCCTGCAGGAGGAACAACCCTTACTCCATGCTTCCTTTTTCCCCACTCTGGAGCTCCATCAAGTGCCAAGACACTGATAGGGCTGCAGGAAGCTGGACATGAACACATCTCCTGTTCCACCAAACAGCCAGAGGGACACCCTTGGGGGTGGCCCTGAACATCTCCAAGCTACACACTGCCCACGAGGGGCCGTGCCCCAGGGAACAAAGAGCTTCTGGACATGGAGTGCACCACATCCCAGGCCTCTCTTTTAAAGACCTTCTCCCTGTGGACACCCAGTTGGAAAGGGGCTGAGCTGCTCTGCAGTAGTGGGAAAGCTGAATCCCACCAAGACGTGGACCCCAGCCATGGTCCCACCTCCCTTGCTAGCCCCAAGTTGGAAAGGGGCTGAGCTGCTCTGCAGTAGTGGGAAAGCTGAACCCCACCAAGCCGCGGGCCCCTGCCTTCCTCCCACCTCCCTTGCTAGCCCCAGCATGGACCTTGCTTCTACCTACCTCCCACCTCCCTTGCTAGCCCCAGCATGGACCTTCTTGCTTCTACCTACCTCCCACCTCTCTCAGGAGCCCCTGCATGGACTTTCTCACTCCTACCTATGTTTGCAAAGCCCCATGGTGAACCCTACCATAACTCAGTCACTCTGAGGGCTTTTGTCACTCCTGCTCTTTCTGCTACTCCTCAGCTTCACACAAAGTGAAAACCTCTTGGCTCATGCCATGAGGACTTTCTCTTCTTCCCCCCACCTCCTGCCCTTAGAGGCTGCTTGGAGCAGAAAGATGGCACTGCAGCAGGGACCATGGTGTGGCATGCAGGAGGAAGACTGAGGCTCAGAAACACGAGGTCTAGCTGTGGAATATTGCAAAATTCCCAAACCAGCTGCATGATTCCAGCAGTGATTCATGTGGAGGAAGTCCCAAGAGTCACCAAACATCTGCAGCTTCTATGGTCCAGGAAACAGCAACTTCACAACCAGCCTTGAGGTCTGAGAAACTCACTTTCTGCTCCCACTAAAGCTGCCACCCCGCAGGCTGTGCTGCCATTCAGCCACCCCTGGCCAGGCTGCAGAGAGGACTCAGAAACAACCTCAAGAAGTTCAGCCAGGGCAAGCGTAGGGTCCTGCAGCTGGGGAGGAAGAACCCCCTGCAGCTGCAGGGGCTGGAAGGCAGCTCTGGGGAGAGGACCTGGGAGTGCTGAGGGGTAAGTTCCCCATCAGCCAGCAACGTGTCCTTGCGGCCAAAATTCTCCTGCAGTGCAAGAAGAAGAGTGTGGCCAGCAGGTAGAGGAAGGGTCTCCTGCCCCTCTACTCTGCCCTAGGGAGACCACATCTGGAGTACTGACTCCAGTTCTGGGCTCCCCAGCTCAAGAGAGACAGGAAACTGCTGCATAGAGTCCAGGGGAGGCTGCAGAGATGCTGAGGGGCCTGGAGCAGCTCTGGGAGGAACAAAGGCTGAGAGGCTGCAGAAGAACAGCTCCAGAGGGGAGCTGAGCAATGCTCAGAAAGAGATGAAGGACCTGTGGGGGGCAAGAGGACGGGGCCAGACTCTGCTCAGTGGTGCCCAGAGGCAAGAAATGAGGCAGTGGGCACAAAGTGGAACCCAGGAGGTTCCTCCACAGGAGGAGAAACTTCTTAGATGTGAGGGTGCTGGAGGCCTGGAGCAGACCTCCAGAGAGGTTGTGGAGTCTTTTTGTTGTCTGTAGAGCTTCCAAGTCCAGCTGAGCACTGTGCTGCTGGGCAAGCTGTTGTGGGTGCCCTGCTTGAGCAGGAGGGGTGGACTGGATGACCTCCAGTGCTCCCCTCCAACCCCTACTATTCTGGGACTCTCTGAAAGCAAATTTGACTGCAGCACAGGCCCCCACCCACGCTCACCATAGGCCACGGTGGTTTTGGGTTGACTAGAGATGATCCTGGAGGGCTTTTCCAACCCAAGCAGTTCTGTGATTCTCCGCTAGCATTTCTCTGCCCCTTTGGTGCTGAATCACAGATGAGCTCCAAGTCAGCAGAAGTGGCCCTTAAAAGCTGGACACTTGGCAGTGAACTCCAGTTGACACCCAACCCTAATCAGGTTGTTTCCTGATCGTCACAGCTAATGAAATCCAGCTTCCCACCAACACAGCCTGGCTTCCAGAGTCCTGCCACACCATGGCACAGCCACCCCAAGCCCTGTCCCTATCCTGCCTGTGGTGGCAAATCCATCCCCCTGCCCCCAGGTGAAGCCATAAGCAACAAAGGTCCTGCTGCCCATCCTCCGGTGGTGACAACACAGTCCCAGCGTCCATGGGATGCTTGTGGTGGGGGCCCTCAGGGGGGTTAAGTACCAGTGAGAGGGATCAGTGCCAGGGTGGGGGGTTGCAAGTGCCAGTGGTGGGGTTAGCACCAGTAGGGAGGTTAGAGCCTGTGGGGAGCCAGTATCATTGTGTGCAGGGGGGGCAGTGCCAGAGAGGGTATCAGTGCCAGAGATGAGGCCAGTGCTAAGACGGGGTCAATTGCACAAAGCAGATCAGTGCCAGGAAAGGGGGTTCAGTGCCAGAGATGGGAGGGTCAGTGCCAGAGGTGGGGTTAGTACCAGGACGGGGGGTTAATATCAGCAAGGGTTCAGTATCAGTGTATGTGTGTGTGGCAGTGCCAGAGAGGGGAACAGTGCCAGAGCCGTGGGGTCAGTGCTAAGATGGGGTCAGTGCCAGCAAGGGGATCAGTGCCAGATAAAGGGGTGGGGTGGGAGGGGTGTCAGTGCCAGTGGTGGGGTCAGTGCCAGAGAGGGCGGTTAGTGCCAGCAGGGGGTCAGTACCAGTCTGTGTGTGGGGATCAGTGCCAGAGAGCAGGGGAAGGAGATGGATGGGCTGAGCCAAGCACCAGCCCAGCATGGATCCTCTTTCCCAGCAGCAGCAGCCCGCAAACACCCCACATACCCCAAATCCCCTTCTTTGCCCCCAAAACAAGCACAGGATTGAAGCTGAGAATCAAGTCTGGCAGCTTAAAAGCTACTCAAGTCAAGTCCTTCCAGCAGCAGGGCGTGTAATCCCAGCACCACCACCAATCCTCCCACAATAATGACGCTTCCCACTAATTAAAACTCCTTCCCACACTCATCCCACAACTCCTTGCACATGGGAAACTTCCTCCCACAAGCTGAGTGGCCAAACCCCCATCACCTGGTGGGTGGGAAAGGGCAAAAATTGAGAAAATTCCAACTATTTGGAGAAAAGTTGGGGCTGCCCTCTCTCTGCAGCTGCTCGCTTCCAGTTCTGGGCAACCATCGCCACCACGGCGAAGGTCTGGAGGGAGGTGGGAGGGATGGGAGCTGCTGCAGAGCTCTTCTTTTTAAGAGAAAAAAACCCTTTTGTTGTTGTTATTTTAAGATAATTTTGTACATTTTTTTCTTAGGTAATTCAGCAGAATTTGGGCTCTTCTGGAGCTGCACACATCTTGCTGAACCTCAGCACAGCAACTCTGAGCTGCTTGCTCCTTCTCCTCATGTCCCTTCCTCAATAAAGCTGAAGGAAAAAACAGGGGTGAAGAGCTCACTTTAAGGGAAAAAAAAACTTTTTTGTTGTCGTTATTTTGAGATAATTTAATTTCTTAGATAATTCAGCAGAATTTGGGCTCTTCTGGAGCTGCACACATCTTGCTGAACCTCAGCACAGCAACTCTGAGCTGCTTGCTTGCTCCCTCTCCCCATGTCCCTTCCTCAACAATGTTGAAAGAAAAAAAGGGAGCAGAGCTCATTTTAAGGGAAAAAACTTGTTGTTGTTGTTATTTTGAGATACTTGTACATTTTTTTCCTTAGATAATTCAGCAGAATTTGGGCTCTTCTGGAGCTGCACACATCTTGCTGAACCCCAGCACAGGAACTCTGAGCTGCTTGCTCCCTCTCCTCAAGTCCCTTCTTCAACAAAGCTGAAGGGAAAAAATAGGGAGCAGAGCTCATTTTAAGGGAAAAAACTTGTTGTTGTTGTTATTTTGAGATATTTGTACATTTTTTTCCTTAGATAATTCAGCAGAATTTGGGCTTCGGTAGAGCTGCACACATCTTGCTGAACCCCAGCACAGCAACTCTGAGCTGCTTGCTCCCCCTCCCCATATCCCTTCCTCAACAAAGCTAAGGGAAAAAGAGTTCCTTTTTAAGGGAAAAAGTGTACGGTTTTGGTGGGTTTTTTAATAAGTTAGGGGTTTTTTTTTTTACGTATATAAGCAGAATTCAGACCAGCAAAGCAACTTTGAGGTGCTCACTCCCTCTCCCTGCACCCCTTTCTCAACAAAGATGAAGGGAAAAAAGGGGAAAAAAGAGCTGCTGCAGAGCTCGTTTTTAAGGGGAAACCCGATTTGGGCGTTATTTTGAGGTAGTTTAATCGTGGGGTTTTTTTGATAACTAGGCAAAACCGAGGCCCTTCTGGGGCCGCACACAACTTGTTGAACCCCAACTTGGAGCTGCTGCTCCCCCTCCTCACGTCCCTCCCTCAACAAAGCTGAAGGGAGAAACAGCGGGCAGAGCTCGTTTCGAGGCAAAAACCTTTCCTCGTTTTGCTCCTCTTTCGAGATAATTTGGTTGTTTTTTTCCCCTCCCAGCTACTCAAGCAGAACCGGGGCCTTTCTGGGGCCGCGCACAACTTGTTGAACCCCCATCACAGCAACTTTGGGCTGACTGCTCCCTCGCTCCTTCGGCTAAGCTAAAGGCAAAAAAGTCCCCCCCAGAAAAGATTTTAAAAAGCCCCAGAAAAGCTAAAACCACCTCCCCCCCCCAATTTATGAACCGCGCGGGCCCTTCCGGGCCCAACCCCACCCCTCGGCCCACCCTGGGGTGGACGGGAAAACTCAAACCGCTTCCCCCCGCATCTTACCGAGTCCGTATTGCAGCTCCCAGGCTAAGAGACGCCCTCCCCAGAATCGCTTCCTAAGGCCCGGTTCGGCCCGGTACTCGCCGTCCTCCGCCCTCAGCGCGTCTCCAGGGGCGACCGGAGAGGGAGGGGTGGCTCCGCCCACCGCCACTTAGCCACGCCCGTCGAGTATTAACCACGCCCATTGCTCTAGGCACTGCCCCGTCCGGGGCGGACCTTACCTCTGGTGGGCGTGGCTACGGCGGCCATTGGTGGGGGCGGGGCTTAGGTAGCTCATTGAATAAAGCTTAGAAATGAGAGTTTCTGATTGAGTTCTAACCGTGGACTTAATTAGTCGCTGTTTATTAGCTGCCTCTTGCCTTGCAGTGCAGCCTGCCTGGCAGAGCAGTCCCTGACTGCCACAGCAGCAGTGGAGCATGCATTGGGCACCACTGAGAGGGTGCACTGTATGTGCTGGAGTGTGTAGTGGGCTCACTGGAGCATGTGCTGGGTGCACTGGAGCATGCACTGAGCATTTTTGGTGCACTGGAGCACGCATTGGGCATGCTAAGTGCACTACGGCATTCACTGGGCGCACTAGGTGCACTGGAGCATGCACTGGACACACCAGAGCACCTACCGGGTGCACCAGAGCGTGTACTGGGCACACAGGGAGGGCACATTAAGTGCACTAAAGCACACACTGTGTGAGCTGTCAGGGTCCGGAGAACAGAGCTGAACAGTATCTCTGTCCAGAGGAGCAAGACTGGTTCTTTTAGATGTCCGTGCTGTGAAATTAAGGTGCAAATGAGACCAAATATCACCAAGAACTATTTATTAAGGGATAACGTTGGACAAAACCGAGGGAGAGAGGGAAGAGGGGAGAGAGGGAACAACGAAGGAAAAGATTAAGAGCAGGGAAGGAAAAGAACAGGGATTATATTACCATCAGCTGCAGGTGGCGGGGAGAGAGGG
>WBNM01042971.1:0-48306 GCA_013399055.1 Ramphastos sulfuratus
TGATTCTGTGAAAGCACAAGGCAGGAACCCAGAGCAGCAATTGTGTGAATGTGGGAATCGCTGGTGCTGGGACTTTGGGAGCTGGGTGTGCTGAAGATGGGCTTTGCAAAGGAGCTCAGTGCTGCAGGTTTTGCTTTAATCATAGGTTATCTCTAGGCTGCTTATTGCAGGAGCAAACACACTGCTTCAGCTAGGTTATCTCTAGGCTGCTTATTGCAGGAGCAAACACACTGCTTCAGCTCTCGGAGGAAAGCTGGTGTGTAGAGGTTAGAGGAGCTGGAAAAACCGGCGCAAGCTGAGCTCCGTATGTGACACCAGCTTACTGTCCATCAAGTCACTGAATCCACCCCAGATACCCACACGCTTCACTGCAGGTGAAGAGATTATGATAACTTTACCTAATTCCCCATGTTTATTGCTGACCCAGTTCGTTTCAGTCTTAACACAGAAGCTTCCCTCCCCCTTCCCCCATTTCTTCGTGGTGTTAACAAACGCTTTTTGTGACTCTTATCTTTTCCCCGCCAGCCTTAACTCACTGGCGGTTTTTTTGTGGCCAGCTCCACCCTTTTCCACTTAGGGCACCAGTTGTTTGTATCTAAACCCTAGTCTCGAAGCAGCCTGTTAGGAAGCAGTATCTGCTGCTTCGCTGAAGGTCTCCCTCACCGCGGGCAGCTGCCTCTACAGCGCAGGAGTCTCGGTTAACGTCTCTTCGCTCTCAAAGACTAAAATACCAGTTAAGTTTTGAACCTTTTTCTTCAGTGGTGCTAATTCGGTTTAGAAACTCCTTGTGGGCACGTCTCTGTGTAAAATGGATTGAATTAGATCCCCTTTCAAAAAGAAGAAAAAAAAAAGGATAAAAAAAAAATAGATAAACTCTGATCAAAACCAGGCAAGTGTGGAAATGGGTGAAGGTGTTTGCAGCATTATCCTGCAGCTTTCAGACTGGCAGCAGTGCTGTTACAAAACAGAGGGACCTGACATTCCTGTTCTAACTACTTTTCCTGTAGACAGACCTATCAATCTGTTTGGACCTTACTCTAACTAGCCCTAATGGGAGCACACATGTTTTCTCCTCCTGAAGGTTTGTGGTGGTGTGGAGTATTTGTAGATGACCTGTGCAACATCATTTGCCTTATTTACAAGGTGTGTGTGTGTGTGAAATTCTTACTATTTTATTTCTACTTCTTTTGAGTGAACAGTGACTCCATGGAGAAATCAATTGGTCAACAAACAATGCAAAAAAAAAAAGATACTCAAAATACTTAGGAGCCTGCCTACTTCTTAACATCCTCAGAGAGCTGCCTACCAAGATGAAGAGATTAGCACTAAAATTTCCTAGCACCATTATCATTCTGTGCTATATATATATGTGTGTGTGTGTGTGTGTATGTAAAATAGGTTATTCCAGCAAGTTGGTTATTCTAGTTTTACTGCTTATGTTGACTAAAAAATACCAGTTGTCAACTAGTACCTGAAAATGTTGCTTTGATTTTTTTTAAAAGCCCAAATCTACCCTGTCAGCTCATACTTGGACTGTCCTGAAAGAAAATGGAAGTAAATGAGTCAGAACTGAGGCTTGTAACTTCACTCCTGACTTTCAGAGAGCCCTTGCATGTCTAAATTGACAGCGGTTTTTTTTGCATCTAAACTGCTTGATTTCTACAATGTGCATTTGGAAGAGGATTGCACATATTTCTGAAGAAGTAATTTTATCATATTAGAAAGGCCTAGACCTAATTGTGCAGTTAATGACTTTATCCAGAAAAGCTGTATCTGTTCTGCAGGCTGCAGTAGCATGCAAAGCAGGCTAGGCTGGTGTGAAATGCTGGCTGGACTTTCAGAGAGAGAAAGTTTCAAAACAGGGAAGTTTAGAAACAGTTTTAGGAACAATTAGAGCTGCTCTGTAGATTTTTACTGGTGAGTTGTGAAGAAATTCAGGTTTCAGTGCAAGGTAGCAAAGTGGCATTCAGAAGGGGGGTGAGATGAAGGCAAAGCAGCTGGGCACTGCCAGGTCAGGGCAGTCAGGTCAGCAGCTGACAGGCTTGGCTATGCAGGGCATGCTTTGGTTCATGGCATAAGTGCAAAACGATGTTTTCTTCCAATGTAACTTAGTGTAGCTTGGCTCTCTGCAGTTTTGAGGAGAGCAACCTCAGCTAGTAGCAGTGGAAGCTGAATAAAAATAGTAGTAGAGCTGTATAAAACCTCTACTCATTATTCTCATAGTCGTGCATCCCGTTTGAAATACTGCTTTACCTCCTTTCCAGTAGCTGTTGTGGGCCCAGTTTTCATATCACAACCTGTTGTCTATGCAAACTTAGAGCAGGATGCCTGAAGAGCTGTTTCAGCACAAATGAAGAGGGACACTGGTTCTTGGCTGGGCAGGTGAGCTCACTGAAGGCAGAAGGATGCTTGTGCAAACAGGAAGCGATTCTCATCTGTGATGGGTAGGTTATCTAGGGGACAGCCTTGCTGTGTAGCATCAGTGCAGGCACAGGCCAAGGCCAGAAGCAGCACAGGGGTGCTGGCAAGGTGGCTGTGATGATGGGGAGCAAGGACAGCCACAAGATGCTGTGCTTCTCACTTTGGGAATTAGTACTCTGCTGTAAAAATGTGCAGGTCTTGTTGTATCACCTTATGTCTAAAGTCTTAGTGTTTTCAAACAAGCAATCCCTCTCACACACACACATGTACCCAAACAACTATTTAAATCCCGGAGCTGAAACTTTCCCTTTATTGAGCAATGCTGAGCAGACAGCTGAATAACATCATTTTTCATTCATCTGACAGCACAGTTTCTCCTGTCAGCATTTTCTTGTCAAATACTACATCTGAAGTTACTAGTGACCTTTCCACTTGAAAGACGTCTGCTTTGTGCCAGAGCAGAATGTTCATTTGTTTGTTTGTTTTTTAATATCTTACTCAAGAGTTGGTCTCTTCTCCCAGGCACCCAGTGACAGAACCAGAGGACACAGTCTCAACGTACTCCAGAGCAGGTTTAGGCTGGATGTTAGGAAGAAGTTCTTCACAGAAAGAGTGATTGGCATTGGACTGGGGTGTCCAGGCAGGTGGTGGAGTCACCATCCCTGAAGGTGTTTAAAAGGAGACTGGATGAGGCACTTAGTGCCATGGTTTAGTTAACTGGAAAGTGTTAGGTGATAGGTTGGATTCAATGATCTCAAAGGTCTTTTCCAACCTGGTTAATTCTGTGATTCTGAGATTCACTTGGTCGCTTGTGGGCAGTTGTCCTGCAATGCCACAGATATAGATAGATAGATACATAGATAGATAGATACACACATATAAAGACTGTAGTCTCATGATTTAAAGCAAAACCAAACTGCTCGGTCTTCAGGCTGCAGTTAGACATTCAAAAGCAGATTCCTGTTGCTGAATGGGTCAGTTCCCAAAATCAGAGCCCTGTGTGGTAATGTCTTTAAAGAAACCAGTACAGTACAGTGAAAGTTCCAATAAATATAGTTCACTTAATGGGCTAGTATTTGAAGTAAATTGTTGTCCACAGAATCACAGAATTAATCAAGTTGGAAAAGACCTTTGAGATCATCAAGTCCAACCTATCACCCAACACCATCTAATCAACTAAACCATAGCACCAAGTACCACATCCAGTCTCTTTCTAAACACTTCCAGGAACAGTGACTCCACCACCTACCTGGGCAGTCCATTCCAATGCCAATCACTCTTGCTGTGAAGAACTTCCTCACATCCAGCTGAAACCTGCCCTGGCGCAGCTTGAGACCGTGTCACCTCGTTCTGTCCCTGGTTGCCTGGGAGAAGAGACCAACCTCCACCTGGCTACAACCTCCTTTCAGGTAGTTGTTGAGACCATTAAGGTCCCCCTGAGCCTCCTCTTCTGCAGGCTGCACACCCCCAGCTCCCTCAGCCTCTCCTCACAGGGCTGTGCTCCAGCCCCCTCACCAGCCTTGGTGCCCTTCTCTGGATGTGTACAAGCATCTCAACATCTTTTTTAAATTGAGGGTCCAGAAGGTGATGCTCTCCATATGAGCCCATCAGGAATTTACCAGAAATGGAGGAAGGTTGTGTTAGCATACGTGGGATGGTTGTCTATAGACATACAGATCTATGTTTTAAGTGTCTGTAGCAGTGAGCAAAAGGTATTGAAATATTCATAACTATGCATGGAGGAGCGTGCGTGAGTCATGTGCGTGACATGCTGAAGGCTGCAGCCTGCTAGAAAACATTGTCGTGCACTGGCATGTGGACAAGTTGCTTTTTTTATACCATTCCTCTATAACCTTAACTCTGTTTTGCAGCTGATCTGAAATCTCCATATTTACTGCTTGCCCTGGCTCTTACCTGTCTTCTCTTCTTTCTGAAATGATTTTTAAGGGAAGCTGCTAGTTCGGTTTACATTGTTGCTTCAACCCTAAATCTTCATTTGCAGTAGCCTCAGCAAGCATGTAAGTTACTACAGTTAGCATCAGAGAGCAAAACTAAGCTCAGAAGAATGAAAATAGCGTGAGCAGAAAGCAGAATTAAACATACAATAAGAAATAAACAAGAGCCTGTGAAAAAAGGCCCAAAATACATTATAGTACCTTCTTTCAGCTCTAGAAGTAACATTACTCCTACAGGTTATAAAACCAAATCTGAATATGACTAATAAGAGCTTAGTGTGAATGATTTTGCAGATCCTTTGCATTGTCCTGGTTGAGTTGAAGTGTGTGATTTAATGTAATGCAGATAACTGTTTTGCTCCATCTCCTCCCAAGCAAATGCTTCCATGAATTCCATGAATTCTGTCTTCCATATGGCCCCCAGGAGACTACAAATGTGCAGTTTCCTGACATACATACTGTAAACAAGAGTGAAAGAGCATTTCAGCCTTGCAGAGTGTGAAATGGCAGAGCTTTCTTGCAGAGGCCTCTTTCAGGAATATTTGTAAAGTAATTTAATACCTTGGAATGACAGAACTTGAGAATAAGAGTTGGTGTAGCTTGTTGATGAAATATATTAGCCAGTCGTCGACTCTCTCCATTCTTAATGGATCACAGTAACAGAGGGACAAAGAGCCATAAAACTACAGCCTCATGGTGAACCATTAGCAGAAGAGGGAGCTGTCCTGTGATGAGTGATGCTAGAAAGTTTGGTTTATGAATTTGGGTTTGGGGGATTTTTTTTTTAATGGAGAAGCCTTTTGTAAGGTGAAGGAGATAATGGGCAATGGACCAAGGAAGTACCTCTGATGTTATTTTTTGGTTTTGGCACTTTCAAGCAGGTTAGTAGAAATCCAAGGTAGGACCTTGAGTCTTTTTTCTATGGATGTGAAGAATAAGTTCTTTGGATGTTAGGAACAAGTTCTTTACCATGAGGGTAGTGCAACACTGGAACAGATAGCCTAGGGAGGTGGTTGGGGCCCCATCCCTGGAGATATTCAAGATGCAAATCAACAGGGCTCTGGGCAACCTAACCTAGTTGAGGATGCCCCTGCTGACTGCAGAGGAGGTTGGACTAGATGACCTTTGGAGGTCCCTTCTGAGAACCCAGACCATTATGTGATTCTCTGCACTGTGAGCTGTTCAACCACCAAAATGCTTTCTTCTAGTTGTATGAAAAGCCTTTGTCTTCTACAGGGGACTGTCTAAACCAAGCGCATCTGGGGTTCATTCATAACCACTTTGGTTGTAGTGAGAGATGCTCAGATTCAGGTGCCAACCTCAAGGGTTTACAGTGGGCTCTCATGGGTAATGCTGAATCGTCTGTTTCCTGTTTTTTTCAGATTGTGATTTTCTGTGTATCGCCCTTGTTAGCCTGGGGTACAGCAGCACATTAAACACTCGGTCCTACACTTGAATTTTCACTGAGGGTTGTCCTTTGAGTGTGCAAGAAGCTGCTCACTGTCCAGCACTCTGCAAATAGGGCTCTGAGCCTCAGCATGAATATCCTAAATTGGTGGAAGCATCTAAGCTCAGCCTCCTCAGAGCTGCTCTTTGGAATTGATAACAGGGCCCTACTGCACCTTAAAGGCGTATTCTGAGGATTAGTAAATTAGTGCTTGTGGAGCACTTGGATTTACAGTAATTATCTGCTCAGGGAGCATCTTGTCAGATAAATAATCATTGTCATGCTGCAGAGTATGAGTAGCATGCAACAGAAAAAAAAGGCCTAAGCTGAGCTATGAGAAGAAGAAAAAACACTGAATGTCTTCTCTACTGAGAGCTAGCCACTGTGTGCCAAATGAGACATGGGGACAAAATGACTTTGGTATGCTTAAAGATTATTATCCATGTGTAAGAGGGGAGTCTTCTGCATGTCTGACTTGCAGCAGTCTGGGCTTGCTGCCAGATTCAGGTTCCAGGCTGGGGACAGTGCCCATTATTTTGTCAGTAAGCATGGCACCCACGTTGCTTTTGGAACACGTGGAGTCACGATGATGGCCATCCTCAGAGCTGAATCTGATTGAAGGGTGTGGGTTTCACAGTCATCAGCTGGGAGACAAGAGCTGAAAGTCAGGCTGTGTTTCCTAACCACCCGCTGTTTTCCACAAATCCTTGCTTGCCTGTCTGCCAGTTGTGTCCCCATAAATGACATCACATCAGTTTCTCTTATGGGTTCTCAATGCTGATGCACCTCCCATACCCACAGAGATTCCTCTCCTCATTTTCCCTCCTTTTTCCTCAATTTCCATACCCAGGTTTTCTCCCATTACCAGAGAGATTCTCTCCTCATTCTTCCTCAATTCCATGTTTCTTCTCTGCTTTGCCCCATATGCACCTTTCCCCTTCTGCTGAGATCTTACCTAGAGCAGGCACTAAAGAGAAAAATCTGTGCATTTTCAGCTAGCAAGAGGTTGTTCAGCTGTTTGGGGGATGCAGCATGCATAGTCTGGGCTACACTGAGAGATTCATGTAGCAGGTTGCTACATAGTCAGTCCATGGGGATTTTTAGAGACTCTACTTAAGGAAATTTGCCAAGTCTAAGGTGCACACAATCCTCATGAAATTACTCTAAGGAAGATGGTGAGTGTCTGAAAACCTGGAAATTAAAGTGTAGTTATGGATGCTCAGCTATCCAGCCTAGAGGCCACAACAGTCAGAGTCTTGAGAATGCATTTTGAGAGTCTAGCAGCACTCTCTTGCAGACAAAACTAATTAACAAACAGGCTATGTCATGAGAGTGATGGATTTGACATTAAAATGGGGTGATCTGGAGGGCTGGATTAAAATTCAGGGAAGAAATTCCTTTGGCCATACAGAACCTTTTTTTTTTTTTTTTTCTTTTTTTTTTTTTAAATTGAGAGCAAGTCCTTTGCTAAGGAAGGCAAAGTGAAAGGAGCAATTACACAGAGGGAATAGCCTGGAGTTATAATAGGAGCCAGCTGCATGGTAAAGACACCAAATGCCTTTCTGGAATGAAGCAGCAAGAACATTCACAGTATACCTCAGCTCATGTTGTGTGCAGCTTTGCTGGTTCAGGCAAAGGCTGGAAGATGCTGCCAAGAGCTAATGAGAGGGTTTGAAAATGTAACCTATAAGGAAAGATTTCAAAGGAGTGGAGTTTACTTAATCCAGAAATGCAAGTACTGAAGTAGTTCTAGGACAGGCATTTGTTGTGGACAGTGGTTAATCTAGCAGCAGGCTTTGCCCACAGTGCCTGTTATATTAAATCTGATGCTGTGAAAACCTTTTTCATTACACATTCTGCAAGCATTTATCTCCTGGGGTTATGGACACTTTATACAGGAGAAGAGGAAGAGGTTTTTCATTTGGGGAGAAGGAAAGAAATAGAAAGGAGATGATATCCCAACATTCCTTTTAGTTTTTGCCTGTCAGCGATACTCCTCGAGCATGGATGAGCTCCAGTTTTCCAGTTGTTTATAACTTTATCACATTGTGATGGATTTCCACAGGGATTACAGAATTGAAAAGCATTCAGCACTAAAAACAACATCTCCTGATCGAATTTCAAGTACCTCTTCCAAAGATATGGACAACTCTTTAATTGTTGGTAAAAAGTTGGGGGGTGGGGTTCTGTTGTCATTCATACACACACAAAAATATATTATTTTTTTTTTCGTGTTCTGGGAAATAGCTAACCTGCTGTGACCAAACTCCTTCCTTCCACCTTCCAAATCTCCAGTACTTAGCATATATCATTTAGGTCAAAAGGTTATACTTTGGCAAAGTTGTAAGCAGCTAAAAACAAGGTCCGAGGGGAAGTTTCACGTAACGTTAGTAACAGGCAAAGCTACCAGCCCCACCTATAATAATCTTATTTCTGTCAAAGCCAGGTCTCCTTGATGATTTTCAAATGTTTCTACAGGCCTTTAGAGAAGATCTGGAATGCCTTATTCAAGAACAGATGAAGAAGGGCAATAACCCCACTGGACTGCTTGCGTTACAGCAGATCGCTGACTACATTACAGCAAGCTCATTTTCAGGTTTTTCCTCATCCTCATTCAGTAAGTGAATTAGAACTGCACTTTTTAGCTTTCTTCTTTATTTTTTTTTTAAACTTTTATTTTATTACCACCAGGGCTTACCACTCCTGGGATCTCCTTTATCAGGAGTTGTGTCACAGTTTGTTCTCTCAGAGCTTGCCTCAGCTGTGAAGCGCTATGAAGCGATACAGACCTTAACTTTCCTTTTTAGACTTTCTTTCTTTCAAAGTCTCTGATCTGTTTAATATCCAAAATATTTGGAGTCCCTTATGCTCAGTTATTCTAAAATTCACTAACAAAAGTTTTACTGAGATGAGGAACAAAATGCTGTGCCCTGTTACTATTAGCAGCCTAGCAAGAGCATAAACTGAAACATGAAATACATAACCCTTTAAATTGTTTCTTTTTCTACTGTTGCATGTAAATTGTTATTAAAAACAAAAAAAAAAAAAAAATAGGGAGGAGAACAGCCTGGCAAATTGAATCATTACTCAAACATCTCCCACATTTAAAAACAACTTGTAGTAGGCACTCCAGTTATAAAGATGTCACTAAGATCTTTCAGTTAGCACCCAAGTTCTTCCTTCTAACTCATGAAGCAGTGGAACATTGAAGTCAATTTCAGTTCTGTGGGTGGACATCATATGAGAACTTACAAGCCTGAAGTACACTGGCAGCTGCCAGCATCTTTTGGGAACTAGTCCCAGAATAGTTTTTCAGATTTCATTTAACAAAACAAGTGGAAGGAAAACAACAGAAAGCCTTCAAAAGGCTGATCTCCACATCCCTGGTTAGTGAGACTGTGGGTCTAATGCCTTTGTCCAGGGATCTGGACAGGGTGGCTAATCTCAAAGTGCATATTCTTTTTGTTGAAAACCAAAACAACTTCTGGTCACAACTCTCCCTGTAAACAGAGGCTGCAGCTCTCAAAAGGGGTGTCATGTATTTGTGAAGAGGAGAAGGGTCTGTTGATGTAGACACGTGGACCTTTATGATTTCTGTGTGAAGACCTGAGCCCTTCTAACAGTTTGAGAACTCTTAACACTTATCTCAATTTCTCCATTAGGACTAAATCAAAGTGCTAAGACTGAGACATCTCTTTACATTATTTATACTGGTGTCAGAAGTTCAGTGTGGATGTGTTCTCCTGTGCTTTTCTGAGTAACATGTAAAAATACTTCATTAATGGCTAACACCTTAAAGCACCATTTCAGTCCTATAGAGGCACTTGAATCAAGAGAGAGCTTGAAATCCAAATGGTACTTCAAAGGAAACCTTTATTTCACCTCTCTTGTGTTTGAAAAAGAGATGAAGACTTAAATTTAGGGGTATGGTTCCTACTGTCTTAAAGTAAGAGAAGTTTTACATAGAGACCTTAAAAACCCCAGCAGTACAGTTCCAGTCTCATGATAGCTGCTACTGATGTACTGTTTAATCATGCTGCTTCTGGAAGACCATGGCATAGCCAGAAATTATTTAATTGTCTGACTGGCCTTCATCTTTTTCATCTGTTTTGCAGGCCATGGAATGATTACACCAATCAATGACCTACCTGGGATAGATACCTCCTCCTTTGTTAAAGGGGAAAAACTTACTCGTTGCAAGCTAGCCAGTTTATACAGATTGGCTGACTTGTTTGGGTGGGCACATTTGCCAAATGCCTACATCACAGTAAGTATTTTAGACAATAAAAAAAGATAACTTGCAGTCTTAACTATTCATTAAAAGTAATTTTCCATCTCAGTAATATTTTTTTAAAAAAAATATACTGGTAATCCATTTTCTTCCTCCTTTGCAGGTGAGAGTAAGCAAAGAACATGACCATATTTTAATCATTCCAAGAGGTCTGTCCTTCTCAGAAGCTTCAGCTTCTAACTTGGTATGTGATTCACCTGCTGTGTTAACTGGCAAGGCTCAGCCTGTTTTCTGAAAGACTCCATGGCTGTTAAAAGGGATTTCTAAACTACAATCACAGAACCATCTGAAGATTGGGGTTTTTTGGGGTTTGGTTTGGTTTTGTTTTGTTTTTTTCAATCTTTACCCACTAAATAAAAAGCTGACAAACTGTTTGGATACCACATCCTTTGTCCTCAGCTTTTCTTTTGGAGTTTAGCTTTGCTTTCTGTTCCTTTGTCTTCAGCTTCAACGTGGAGCAGGCAAAGTTTTGTTTCCTCTCTGATGAAGCACAGCAAATAGCCTCAGTGTAACAGCAACCTTCTATAACCTGACAATATGGTCATGCATATGAAATGACTTTGTAGGAGTGGTGTTAGTAGACTCAGCTCTTCTCTTTGCAAGTGGGGAAATAAAGTTGTGTAATCTTCCCCAGGCATAACAAAGGAACTGAGTGAAGTTACAGATTGGCATTTAGGCAATGGTAGCTGCAAGTCACAAATCTTTTGGTGCACAACCTGCCATATGTTCTTCATGTTAGTGTTTATCTGTGAATGGCTGGAGAGCAGCCCTGAGCAAAAGGACCTTGGAGTCTGGGTTGATGAAAAGCTCAACATGAGCCTGCAGTGTGCGCATGCAGCCCAGACAGCAACCGAGTCCTGGGCTGCAGCAANTCCAGATGAAAGGGGTAGCAGGCTGAGGCTGATAGCATTACACCAGCAAACACGAAATCAAAATGCAAATGTGAGACCAAGACCTGATATGACCCTGCTGTAGTATTATGTTGATTGTGGAATGATGATTTCAACATTTCCATTAAACTGAAAATTCCTTGCCCATTTAATTCTCTTAATGGAAATTTCTCAGAGGCTGAATTTTCTTCAGAGAAGAATACATGTTGTATCAGATCTCATCTTTATTTCTCCCATGGCTGGACTTCCAGCAGCTGTCCAGATCTTGGATAGCTGGATGGTTTATGACACACAGATTCATGACCACTCTGTTTTTTTTTTTGGTGCTCCGAGCCCTAAATATGTGGGGGGGAAATTGGTACTAAGAAAGAAAGTGAGGGTAGTTATAGATAATGGCAGTTGTTACAAAGTTTTTTGGTATTATTCCTGTGTTTGATTTTTTCCAGGTTAAAGTAAACATCCTAGGAGATGTAGTTGACCAGGGAAGTACAACTCTAAGCATTGACAATGCAGGATTCAGTCCACATGTGGCCATCTATTCCACACGCCCTGATGTCAAATGTGTAATACACATACATACCCCTGCCACAGCAGCTGTAAGTATTCCTTCTGGTGTAAAGAGTAAAAGGAAGAAACTTTAGTTTACTCTTATTATGAAATTAAAGCACTTTTTTGAATCTGAATCACTGCTCAGAGCAGTTCTGGTTTTGGTTGTAGCACACTGGTGAAGAGAGGTGTGAGGTTATTAAACAAGCAGAGAAAGAGGTCTGGGCCACCACAGTGAAATGGATAGGAATAAACTGATGCTCAGGTGCAGTTATACTTGAGCTGGGGAGGCTGTAAACTGTATAGCTGACACAGGCTTTATTTATGGCATCTTAGTCCACATAGCATGCTGTAATCATCCTAATTTGCATTATGCAACTCCATTTTTAGGTGGCTTAATTAGTAGTTATGTTCTGCTTGGATTTACCTCACTGTTAAAAAGTCACAGTTAACATAAGTTAAAAAAGAGTTTGCAAAACAATGATAAAAATGTAAGAAGACTTGTAAGAATTGTTTTGAGACAAATCTGTATTATTTTATATAAATAAATATGTTTGAATGCATGTATAAGCATTCCTTAACTACAGACCAAAAAAAGGAGGTATGGATAAAACTTCTTTTGTATTAGGTTATTTTGGGTTTTTTTTTGAGTTGTAAAGGTGGGAAAGAAGAAAAAGCTCTTAAACAGGCTTATGTCAAGAATTAAACATCAATAAAAGCCACCAAAAATTAACTTAGTTGGGATAATTGATCTTTTCCTATAATTATCTGTCCCTAAGTTGGATAGCAACAGCTCTGTCACCCTATTACAAACTAGATTAAGGAAGGGGAGGAACTATTGATTGTTTCTAAGCTTTCACTGCGAAGAGTTTCTGTCTTCCAGCAAAGAAAGTACATCCTGCTGAGGCTGAGATGTGGGGTTTGAGAGTTTCATTTGTTTCCTAATTATTAGTGCTTCACCTTCTTCAAATAGGTTTCATCTATGAAATGTGGTATCCTTCCCATATCACAAGAGGCTCTGATTCTGGGAGATGTTGCTTATTACGACTACCAGGGGTCTCTTGATGAACAGGAAGAGAGAATTCAGCTTCAGAAGGTTCTTGGACCCAGTTGCAAGGTACTTAAGCTCATTCAAGTTCTTTATAAGCTGTTTTCATGCACTGTGCCAGTTTCTGCCATTTAACATTAGTGTCTTCATTTGCTAGGTATTAGTTTTGAGAAACCATGGTGTGGTAGCACTAGGAGAGACACTGGAAGAAGCATTCCACTATATTTTCAATGTGCAGCTGGCCTGTGAAACACAGGTAAGAGAGAATTTATCTGTATTTCATTTCAAACACTTCTGCTGCAGAGTTCTAGATTACATCCCAGATAGGAAGATCTCTAATTACAAAATACTTGGGAGCTGTGGAATTCTGCAGTCACGTGCCAGGCCAAAGTCAGAGAAATTGGAATAACCAGAGAAACATAGAAGGAGCAGCACAAACACTCTATCATTCTTCTTTGAAATGAGTATTGGTGGTGTTCCACTCTGAAGGGTACAGGTTTTGTTCTGTGCTGTGGTGTGTGAGCTTCACACAGAGAGCCTGTCAGATAATAGATCTGATGGGACTTGCTGCATGTGGAAGTGTGACTTCAGATCTGTCAGCAGCTCGTTTATCAAAGCCTAATGTTGTGGCTTCTCCCTATGATCACAAAGATTTGTAAAACCAAATAAACAGAAGGTCTTTGGAGCAGTGGCAGAGGGTAGCATATTTAAAGATAATTTGAGTCCCAGAATCAGTTGGTTTTGTTTTGTCTAACTTCAGCTGCCTGCTTAGATTATTGATAACCCCTAGATACCACAGAGAGACCACTGAATGTCCCCACCTTCCATAACTCTTAAATCTGTCCCTAGATTCTTCATTTTGCTCCTACTTTTTCTCCTGTGAATCATGTCCTCCCAAGTAGCCATTAGGAGGTGCAAATGGCAGTCTTCCATTCCTTTCCTTGCCTCCTTTGCCCAGCCATTCATTTCAAGTTCAATCACTCATTCATCTTGAAATTGATATTTAAAAAAAAAATAGCCTATTGATGCAGAAAAACCCTTTTAAGGTACTCTGAAAGCTACCCTTTGGGTTTACTGCTTTTAAAGTGCAATTATTAGTAGATATTATCATCCTTTTTTTTCATAAGAATCACTATTTTAGTACTTTTTTCCACGACACAAGACTAGCCTGAGAAATAACTGCAGCAGCATAGGTTTGTTTCTCCTGTGAATTCAGAAAATTAGAGAGCACAAAAGGGTTTGGGTTTGTTTTTTTTTTTATCTTGTTTTGTTTTGTTTTTCCCCACAAATGAAATTCCCTTACTGATGTCTCTAGGTTCATGCATTAGCTGGAGCAGGTGGGGTAGACAATCTCCTAGTACTGGATCTGCAGAAGTTCAAGCCTTCCACACATGGAGTGGCAGCCACTGGAGGAGGTGGAGTTAATATGGCTGCACAACACAAGTGGAAAGTTGGGGAGCAAGAATTTGAAGCGCTCATGCGGATGCTGGACAACCTGGTGAGAGCACATTGATGGCACTGCCCATACAGACTGCTTTGAGTTGTAGGAAGAGCTTCTGTAAAGCTAATTTTTTTCCCCCCCTCTGGTCTCTGAGTTTGAAAATGGAGAGTAATATTTTAGTGTATGTGAAATGGCTTCTTCTTAGTTTAGTTTTTATTCTATCAGTATATCTGACTGCAGTATTCTGTCTTGGTAAGAATTCCTATTTACAGTCTCACAGAATGCCAGGTTGGAAGGGACTCCAAGGATCTGGTCCCACCTTACTAGGTGAAGGTGTAGTTGGAATGAGCTGGCCCAGCACCCTGTCAAGCTGAGTCTTCAAACTGTCCAGTGTAGGGGAATCCACTGCTTCCCTTGGGAGATGATTCCAAGATCTGACTGTTCTCATGGGGAAACATTTTCTTTGGAGTGCAATAGGAATCTCCCCATCACCCCTTGTCTTTTCCATGGGACTCCTTGTCAAAAGGGAGTCTCCATCCTCCGGATGCCACCCGTTACAGTACTGTGCACAGGGTGAGTTACATCTCACCACCATCCCAGCTCACAGGAGCTTCAGGATTTTCTATTTATCTCAAACTCACAACTGAGATCCAGGAATGTGAGTTCTCTCACATCTCAGGCAGAGTGACCAAGCAGTTTTCTAACCAACTCGTGTTTTTGCATGGAGCACTAAAGGTGACAGATGAGGAAGTCTCACCTAAAACAGAATCTGAGGCATGTCAGCACAGGATCTCAAAGCTATAGAACTTAAATTTCATGTCTCAGAAACATGTTTGTTCTTTATAGTAGCTTAATAGTAAAAATACATTTTAATCACCACCTAGTAAATAGACATGACAGATTGCCTCTGTATTTTATTATTAGCTGCAGTATTAGGAAATATGCTGATCATTTGTTATTTGTTTAATATGTCCATCTCACTGCACTATGAATTCTGGAACAGCCTTCAATACAAACAGAGTGAGGAATGAGGGAGTGTCATTAACTATGATGTGCTGTTGCTCAAGGCAGATAAATGTTCTCATGACCTACCTAGGTCATAACCTGAGCAGGAGGCCATTTGGTGGTCATGCACCCACAGGGGTGGGAGGAAGGTGAAGTGTGAGTGGGATCTTGTCCAATGGCTACTGTTATAATAGTGCATGTTAATAGTGTGGATGGATGCTAGACAGCACCACAAGCCTGCTCTCTGAAGAGCACAGTGAACCTGTTTAATACATATAAGGCAGCACAAAAGTTTCATGACTTCTTCTGGGTACTATTTCCTGATTTATTTTAATTTTAAAAAAAGAAAAATCATCTGGTTTTGTTTTTACCTCCTCCATAGGGATACAGAACTGGCTATGCCTACAGGCAACCATTAGTCAGGGAAAAACCCAGACATAAGAGTGACGTTGAAATCCCAGCCACTGTGACTGCTTTTTCCTTTGAAGATGATACAATCCCACTTTCCCCCCTGAAATTCCTGGCTCAGAGGCAACAGAGGGAAAAGACAAGATGGTTGAACTCTCCAAACACATACTTGAAAGTTAATGTGCCTGAGGAGTCCTGGAATGGAGAAACCAGTCCCAGGACTAAGATCACGGTAGGTAGATGTTTTAGACAGTGGCTTCAGTTTTGCACTACTTCAAAAATAAATTACAGATACTTTATGTGAGGGAATCTTTAACAGGATTAGGAAATAAGTTTATCAAGCAAATAAAAATAGGCTTTGGGGAGACTTAATGACATTAATGGTAAGAGGCCCCTCCGTTTGGGGAAGAGGGGTTTTCATTGGAAAAGCAACAGTTTGTGATACAATTTAGCAATCATTTCCCTTTTGTTACTTCTAAATCCTGAAGTGGAAAATGTTTTTTCTACTGTCTACCATATCTTCTTGTGCTTTCAATTACCCACCAAACATAGTAAGGTTTTAAATAGACCATGGTTTATTCTCTGCACACGTGCTTTAATTCATCTCTGACTGCCCTTTTCATGTTTGTGGGCCTCCTGAAAACAGACTCAGAGTCTGTTCATGCTCCTACTTTTAATGATCAAGATTTTTTCCTCCTTCTTCGGCTCACCAAGGTGCTTCCACTGTGTTTCCAGCCTGGAGAGTGGTGGCTCTAGCGAGGTTAGGAAGCGTGATGCTTGCTATCAGGCTACTCCCCGTTGCATAGTACAACCGTAAAAGCGTTAGCGCCGCCTGCTGGCAGCCTGTGGGAGAAACATCCTCAGCAGCTGACTCCAAACCCTGCTTAGAGGTGAAAAAAAAGTGTGTGAAAAGGTTCTGGAGCTTTCTATATCCTTTAGAAAGGACATACCAGATCCGTTCTAAATATGCCTGCATTAGTACACAACTAGCACTGCCTTTTCAGGAATGCATTCACAGAATCACAGAAACATTCAGGTTGGAAAAGACCCTCAGGATCACCAAGTCCAACCAATAACCCTACTCTACAAGGTTCACTCTAAACTGTATCCCCAAGCACCACATCCAGATGACCTTTAAACACATCCAGGGTTGGTGACTCCACCACCTCCCTGGGCAGCCCATTCCAATGCCTGGCCAGTCTTGCTGGGAAAACAATTTTCCTAATATCCAGTCTAAACCTACCCAGTTGCAGCTTAAGGCCATTCCCTCTGGTTTTATCACTATTTACTTGTGAGAAGAGACTAGCAGCATCCTCTCCACAACATTCTTTCAGGTAGCTAATTCCAGTATTTGCAACAGTAATGGTGATGATGCATGTTTGTGGCAGCTGAAGTCCTCTTGGGCAAACACACAGACTTATAAAGAGCTGGGATTATTTTGTGGGTGTTATGTGGAATTGAGAACAAAGTGAGAAAGCAATTTCTTTATTTCTCTTCTTCAGTGGTGAGACAGTAGTGAGAATTGTTCCTCTGAGAATTGTTCCTCCCCATCATGCTGAGGTTTTTAGCTGCCTTTTCATTTTTTTCTTTAAGTGGATGAAAGCTGATGACTCCTCTGTCAGTGGAGGAACACCAATCAAAATTGAAGATCCCAACCAATTTGTTCCTCTAAACACAAACCCAAGTGAAGTGTTGGAAAAGAGAAATAAGGTAAAATGTGTAATGGAAGGAGAATGGTAACACTTCTCAAAAAAAAAAAAATGTGTTGAAGTAATTACACAGCAGTAAAGTGACATTTTCAAATGCTCTGGTTTTGCTAGGAAGTTTCTCACAGAGTATGTGATTTTTGGCACTAAAAAGCAGGTATTTTTATGATATACATGGAGTCTGCATGTGATATATATATATATAAAATATTTTGAATGCAATAGTTTGAAGGGCAAATGTTAACTCTGGAAATGATAGATTGGAAATGGTAGTCCCTGCTATTTAACATTATATATTTAGTGGGTAATTAGATGTCACCATGAACCAAATTGCTCTGCATCATCTGTAGAATGATTCAGCCTCAAACTGTAATCTTACCTTGTTCTGTATTAATTTTCCTAGCATTAAGTTGAGGTTTCTATGGTCCAGTCTTGCTTTCCAGTGGCAGCCAAAAAAAAAAAAAGAAAATGACAGTTACTGTTGGATCTCTCTGTAAACACAAATATCTCACTGCTTTTCCCTTCCAGCACATAAGACACTGACTGTCAGGCTGACCAAATACTCCACCCTAGGCAGAGCTATATTAGCAGATATTCAGGATATTTTCCATTTGATTACATATTTTTCTGTTTCTTGGAAAGCACCATACTGGTATCCGTGGGGACTCAACTGGAGTCAGAAAGAGCAACTCCCTTCCTTAGCACTAGAAAGAAACTCTCTAATCATCTAGATATACAAGTCCCAGAGAGTGATTTTTACATTCATACATGTCACTGTCTCATTAAATAGTCTATTCCTTTTCACAGTATCACAGTATAAGCAAGGTTGGAAGAGACCTCAAAGATCATAAAGTCCAACCCATTACCACAGACCTCAAGACTAGACCATGGCACCAAGTGCCACGTCCAAACGTGCCTTGAACACCTCCAGGGACGGTGACTCCACCACCTCCCTGGGCAGCCCATTCCAGTGGGGAATGACTCTCTCAGTGAAGAACTTTCTCCTCACCTCCAGCCTAAACTTCCCCTGGCACAGCTTGAGACTGTGTCCTCTTGTTCTGGTGCTGGTTGCCTGAGAGAAGAAAGCAACCTCCTGCTGGCCACAACCACCCTTCAGGTAGTTGTAGACAGCAATAAGGTCTCCCCTGAGCCTCCTCTTCTCCAGGCTAAACAATCCCAGCTCCCTCAGCCTCTCCTCATAGGGCTTGTGCTCGAGGCCTCTCACCAGCCTCGTTGCCCTTCTCTGGACACGCTCAAGCACCTCAATGTCCTTCTTAAATTGAGGGGCCCAGAACTGGACACAGTACTCAAGGTGTGGCCTAACCAGTGCAGAGTACAGGGGGAGAATGACCTCCCTGCTCCTGCTGGCCACACTATTCCTGATGCAGGCCAGGATGCCATTGGCCTTCTTGGCCACCTGGGCACACTGCTGGCTCATGTTTAGGTGGGTGTCAATCAGCACCCCCAGATCCCTTTCTGTTTGGCTGCTCTCCAGCCACTCCGACCCCAGCCTGTAGCTCTGCATGGGGTTGTTGTGGCCAAAGTGCAGCCCCTGGCACTTGGATTTGTTGAAAGCCATCCCCTTGGACTCTGCCCATCTGTCCAGGCGCTCGAGGTCCTGCTGCAGAGCCCTTCTGCCCTCCAACCCACCAACATCTGCCCCCAGCTTGGTGTCATCTGCAAACTTGCTGATGACTGTCTTGATGCCCTCGTCCAGATCATCAATGAAGATGTTAAAGAGATCTTAAGTTTTAGGTGCAGCAGCTCGATTCTCCAGCCATTCACTGCTGGTGGACACAGAAATAGATGTATCTGTTTCTAACCCAATTTCCTTTCTCTGTGTAGATAAGGGAGCAAAACCGATATGACCTAAAGACTGCAGGACCACAGTCTCAGCTGCTGGCTGGAATCGTTGTGGATAAAAAGCCAAGTTCTGTGAGTAGGACATAATTAATTGCTTTACATATATTTAGATTATTTGGCTGCCTGTCTTGGGCACTTTGGGCTGTTTTCTTTATAAGTGCTTTGTTGGAACAGGATATTTTCATGCCAGCTTTGGGATGTGTGATACAAACTGTTCATGTCTCATTTCTCAGGTTTAAAATGTTAGTTTTTAAGAGGGGCTGTGAGTGGTAGGTTTTGTCTGCCATTAATTTTAATGAAGTTGGACCTCTGTCTAAGACCATTTAAGCTAAAAAATTATGAACTGCAGCATATGGTGCTAAAAACAGTCTTTTCATCAGTCAATGGAAACCACTGCTGAAGGAAATGTTTGAGACTTGGAAACAACTGCATTTGAAAGGAGGGATGGGACCTTGTAGAAGGCAGCTTACATTGGAAACAGAATTCTTATTGCAAGGGAGTTTCCAGTTTCTTGTCCATGCCATCTTATCTTGAGTAACAAATACTTAACTTCCAAAGAGTACAGATATCACTCGTAATGTATCTAACAGACTGTGCTGAATTGTAACTGGAAATTTATAGTTCCAAGAGTTTCCCACCATCCCTGGGCTAGTGCATCTGTTTCCTCATTTTGGTTTCTAACATTCTTTTGAGGTGACACTGAGTTGGCTTATTTACTTCAGGGGAAAAAAAAAAAATTAAAATTTTCCAAATGAGTTTTCTTGCAATATGAAAGTAATTTAAGTCTTGTCATTGTAAGATTCATCTCAGAAGAGTTTTTCCAATTGGATTCTCAAACTGGAGCATGAGCACAGTTGCTTTTCTACACATACACAAAAAAAAATAAAATCCTAGAACTTGAAGCATTTGCAGAAAATATGGGAAACCTTCTTTCTGAATCCCTGTTAAAAGAACTCTGACTTCTCTGAAGACTTGTTTAGTCCCTGAAGTGTGAGCTTCTGAGGCAGGTCTCTACTCCTTAAGTTGTTCCACTTGATACAAAAAGAACCTCAGCTGCAAAAGGATGGTGATTTACAGCTCAGTGGTTCATTATTATTATTTGAATGCTTATTAAATGGGGTAATTTTAGCCTGGATGCACATGTGGGGCTTTTCTGTATTCCCTGCCAGTCTGCTATCACCAAACTTTGGGAAGGGGAAAAAAAAAAAAGGAGAGCTTTGCCATGTACATCTTGCTTGCTTCTCTTGTTTCAATTTCATTGTCGTGGTTTTCCCTTTTCTAGCCAATGCAATTCGAAGATGATGAGCATGCACCACCAGCACCACCAAACCCATTCAGCCATCTCACAGAACAGGAACTGGAAGAGTACAAGAAAACAATTGAGCGCAAGCAGAAAGGGTTAGAAGGTCAGTGCTGCATTTTCAAGTGATGAAGTTTAATAATTTCAATAATGAGCTCATTTCTAGCTTGAAAATACCTACTGTAACAAATGAATGCATGCTAGTTATTAGCATATTTACTATTGGCAGTTTCTTTAATTTAGAACTGCTCATTCCTTGAGATGGTAGAGATTTTTGTGAAATGTTCTCTTTTTCTACTCTGGTTAGAGATAAAATTAAAGCAGTGAAAGGTCTGTGCAGAGATGGGGTTTCAAACCCACACTTTAACATAATCATAGAATCATAGAATGGTAGGGTTGGAAGGGACCTCCAGGATCATCTAGTTCAAACCTCCTGCCATAGGCAGGGACACCTCCCACTAGTACAGGTCACTCAAGGCCTCGTCCAACCTGGCCTTGACCCCCTCCAGGGAGGGAGCAGCCACAACCTCCCTGGGCAACCTGTTCCAGTGTCTCACCACCCTCACTGTAAAGAACTTCCTCCTGACATCCAGTCTAAATCTCCCCTCTGCCAGTTTAAACCCATTGCCCCTTGTCCTGTCATTGCAAGACCTTGTCAATAGTCCCTCCCCAGCCTTCCTGTAGGCCCCCTTCAGATACTGGAAGGCTACTATAAGGTCTCCTCGAAGCCTTCTCTTCTCCAGGCTGAAGAGCCCCAGCTCTTGTAGCCTGTCCTCATAGGAGACCTTTAATGGTCTTTAGTTTTTTATTTCCCCCCCTCCTTTTTTTTCCCTCTCTCCTTCCTTCTTCTATCAGAAGCATAGAATAGTGCAGGTTGAAAGAGCCCATAAAGGTCATCTTAGTCCAACCACCTCCTCAAAGCTGAATTCAAAGTTAGATCAAGTTTCTCAGGTCTGTCTAGCTGAGCCTTGAGTATCTGTAAGGATAACAATTCCACAACCAGTTTGGTAACCTTCTACCTCATTGTGGAAGTTTGCTAAGCAGTCTGGGTGATCAACTCTGAAAAGTGATCTTTGCCACTTGGAATCTGAAATACATGGCAAAACAGACATAAGCTCTGTGATCTCTAGATTCTTTTTGTAGCACTTCTGATACCAGCATTTACAGGAAAAGGCTGCTAGACTCCCTTGGGAAGTGAAATGTGCCACGATTCTTTGCATTTGGTAAAACCATGCCAGTTAGGTCTCCATTTTTTGACCCTTGCATTGCAGTGGGTTTGAGGACGCATTTGTAACAACTTCTTTCCAGAAGTTTATGGAAAAGTTTGGTCTTGGCTTCTTGTAGTCTTCCTTTATTTTCCCCATGTGCAAGGCTCACTTACTTTCACTTTCTTCTTCCAGTACTTCTGTTCCATGGGGAATTACTAATTCAGGGTCGATTTTAGTTTAGTTTTTGTTTATTTAACAACAACACTTACTATGCACTTGTCTTCACTAATATTGTGTAGTAAGCCAGCTTTGCTCTATATCACATGTGTAATAGCTTACTATAACAGCAGACTGTGTGACTTAGTGGCTAAGTGGGACATGCTGCCTGGAATGCAGCCCTGCTTACCCTTTGTAATGCTTTCTATTAAGAAACTAATATATAATGCTTATTATCAGGTAAAATGTGTAAATGCATAGTCCTATAGAGTTTAAATTGTGTTCTGTAACTTCTTAAGGTTGTCAGCATGAGCAACACAATGCAAGCAGAGCTGTAAATCTTGTAACACTGACACTCTTGATTTCTCTTTCACTTTTGCATGGCTACTAATTGAGATCTTGTCCTGCAGATGCTGAACAGGAGTTATTCTCAGATGAAGGTTCATCTGTCTCACAAATTCAGTCACAAACTCAATCCCCGCAAAATGTCCCATCCAAGTTAGAAGGTATTCCATGACTTTCTGTACAATGCCAATGGCTCTGGTAGCCTGAGCCATCCACTCTGCTGCTGCTGCAGCCTTTACACACGCATGAAACTGGTTGAGCCAGAGAGAGCCCTCTTTTACCAAGGCTTGGGTGGGACTCTGCAAACCTGCTTTCCCCAATTCTTTTTTTCTAATGCATAATTCTCACAAGCAGAAAATAACTCAGGGCATCAACTTAGGCGTTGATGAGATGGAGGAAAGGGCTGTTCTATTTTTTGTTTTATTGGAAGTGTTAAGATTAGATTTATTTGTTGTCTAAGGCCTCTCCAGCAAAGTCTAAGAAGGCATTTGGAGAGGGTGGTGCTCTAAATACTTCTGTATGGAACAGCTGCATTGTCATAAATTAGTCTCTTGCAGTAAGGTGTAATTCTGAGTGTGCTTGAGACTCTCTGTATATGCTGCTCAGGCTGTATTTGTATCTGGTGTATTCAGCTGGAGCTACCTGACAGGGCTAAGGGTAACTTCTTCAGCCCATTTTGCTTTAATGACACTTTCACAGTATTGGTTTATACCTTGTGAAGGGTGCAAATAAAAGGGGGGAAAAAGCTGCACATAAGGACTTGATTCTTTGGATCACTCTCCAGACTCACAGACTTGGGTTCAGTGCTGGCTTTTCACATGGCAGTGTACATAAATAACTGCAGATTTCTCTGTCCTTTCAGAAAATCACGAAGATCTCTATACCCAGGATGCTAACTTAATCTCTGTGGAGCTGCCAGTTGTGGTGGTGAATGGCAAGGAGGATGCCCATGACGTGGAAGAAGATCTCACCAAGAGAGTCAGTCAGTTAACCACTAGTACTGTGGAGAGCGTAGAGATTACAATTAAAAGCTCTGAAAAGATAGAAGAGGCCCTGTCCCCTGAAGGGTCACCTTCCAAATCCCCATCAAAGAAGAAGAAGAAATTCCGCACCCCATCTTTCCTGAAAAAGAGTAAAAAGAAGGAGAAAGTAGAAGTCTGAGTGCAGTTCTGTTGTGAGGAGACATTGCACATTTTAAACGTTTCAGTTGACCATTAACAGCTTAATGTTAGGGGTGTGCAGTAACTGGACTTTTAACCTAAAGGAAAGGGAACTGGAACAGGTTTTGCTTTTAAAGAAAACAACAAAAAAAACCAANGTTTTATTTGGAATTACACAAAATGTCTAAAGAATTCCATTCTTCGATAACTTTTTTGCCAAATATTCCATTTTAGCAAATTATAGTTTTTGAAGACTTCTTTTTTATTCTATCAGTTTGAGGGGGTGGGTGGGGGGAGGGAGGGNAAAAAGACAACAAACAAATATTAAAAATATTTCACAATAATTGAAAATTAATTCATCTCTCACTTAACCGTGCCCAAAATTGCTATGAGGGTTGGAAACATTCATTAGTTTCACGTAGAACCACACTGGCAGGTGCTCGGTTGCCATCATAGCAGGATCAAATAAATGCCACCACAGTATGCAGCAGCAGCCAGGTTCTGCCTGGAGTATTTTGCAGACTTGAACATTTTCAGTACAGTTCAAATCTTTAATAAAAGTTACTGTGGAGTAACTTTTTTTTTTTTTNAAACCCTTATTTTTCAAGAGAAGGGGATTTTATACACTTAACATTGATAATTTAGTTTAACTGGCGAAACAAACAGAAAGATTTTATATGTTCAAATGTTTGTATACCGCTCAGTATAAAAGGTATTATAAGCATGTGAATCAAGCATTTAATAGTAGAGTGTATTTAAGAATGCTTGGTTTAGAGTATACTTAAATATAATTCAAGAATCCAGGGACTTAGAAATCAAAGGATAAAGGCATATAAAAATGGAACTGGATTCACGTTTAAAAATTACATGTGGGTTATTTTTGTGGTGTTTTTTTTTCCTTCCTCTTTCTCTCTCTCTCGTGGTATCTCGCTAACGAATGAAGAAAAAAATAATCTCTTAACATAACCAAATGAAGGAAACAAAGCTGTTAAAAGGGAAAGTGAAATAGTAAGAAAATAGGAAGAGACAAAGAAAGTAAAAGTTTGGTGATTTTATTTTTTTTTTTAAGTATACGATGAGGAATATTTTTATGGGCTCAGCAAAGCGCCATTTCCATGTTAGACGTTTGGAATCGTTTGTTTGGATTCATGCAGAGCGCAACACGTTGGCTTTGTGCTCCGCTTCCACTTTGGGTTGGAAAAAGGGTCTCACTGAGTCTGTGTTGTCCTTTGGATGAACCCAGAGCAAATCAGAGCCTAGTGCCGTGGGTAAGGGTCGTACAGCTGCTTACTCATTTTTACTCACCTTGTCATTTTAGTACTTTTGACCGTGTTGTAAATAGGAGCTAAGCATAGGAGCTAACTTAGGGTTTTCCTTCGCCGTGTCGAATAGTCTGTAAATCACCATCGCGATAGCAAGTGCGTTTTTAAAGATCCATGTGAGTCCTAAACTGCCAGTTTGAATTATTACACCACATATAATCGTTAAGTATGGCTGGAGAGTGGTTTGGCATGCAAAAAAAAAAAAAATTAATTAAAAAATGTTGATTATAGCATGTTCAGGGGGCTGGTTAGCTTTGACTGTGTTCAGTGTTGATGTCAGAATGGATCCTGGAAAAACAATTTCCTAGCTGTCACTAAATACTGGAATCAGTGTTTTTTAATCATAGTGGAACCTCTCAGATGCTTAACTTTGTCATTTTGTTTTGTTGTGGTTTGTTTTTTTTTTTTAATGTTCTACATTATTTGTGTTGTATTACAACATCTGTAGAAACAGTAACCTGTGAACTCTTGCTTTTCATAACTTTTTTAAGAATATATCTAAAAATGAATGCCATGTGCATAAATATTTTTTAAAATGCAACCGTGAACTATTTGCACCTTTTTTTCCTCTTTCTTTTCTTTCTTTTTTTTTTTTTTAATTTTATTTTATTTTTTTTTTTGCTAATGCCTCTATTTACTTGCTTTGGCATACAGAATGAGCCAGCCAACTCTTGTGTCCTGTGGAAAACAAACAAAAAAAATATATATATATAAATGTTATCTGAAAATTGCTCATAGATGTAATGCTAATTAATGTTAAAAATCACACAAATAAACAGTATTTTAAATAGAAGGATTTTTGTATGGCAGCCTTTTGTGCACGGAGATCTTACAGAGTCACAGAAACATTCAGGTTGGAAAAGACCCTCAGGATCACCAAGTCCAACCAATATCCCTACTCTACAAGGTTCACCTCAAGCACCACATTCAAACAAACTTCAAACACATCCAAGGTTGGTGACTCCACCACCTCCCTGGGCAGCCCATTCCAATGCCTGACCACTCTTGCTGGGAAAAAATGTTTCCTAACATCCACTCTAATCCTCCCTAATGGCAGCTTGAGGCCCATTCCCTCTTGTTCTATCACTATTTACCTCTGAGAAGACACCCGCACCCACCTCTCCACAACCTCCTTTCAGGTAGTTGTAGACAGCAATGAGGTCTCCCCTCAGCCTCCTCTTTTTCAAACTAACCATCCCCAGCTCCCTCAGTCAGTCCTTGTAAGATTTATTCTCCAGGCCCTTCCCCAGCTTTGTTGTTCTCCTCTGCCCTCACTCCAGCACCTCCACATCCCTCTTGGAATGAGGTGCCCAAAACTGAACACAGAAGGCATGGCCTCACCAGAGCCGAGTATGAGGGGACAATCACCTCCCTACTGTGTTTATGTCTCTTGCTAGTTGAGAATCACAGAATGTTAGAGATTGGAAGGGACCTTGAAGGATCATCCAGTCCAACCCCTCTGCCAAAGTATGATCACCTGTTCCAGATCACACAGGAATGCATCCAGATGGGTTTCGACTATCTCCAGAGAGGCAGACTCCACAACCCCCTGGGCAGCCTGTTCCAGTCCTCTGTCATCCTCACAGGGAAAAACTTTTCCATGGAATTTCCTATACCTCAGCTTCCACCCATTGCCCCTTGTCCTGTCATTGGGCATCACCGAGCAGAGCCTGGCTCCATCCTCTTGGCACTCACCCTTTACATATTTATAAATATGAATGAGGTCCCCCCTCAGTCTCCAAGCTAAAGAGCCCCAGCTCCCTCAGTGTCTCCTCCATAAGGAAGATGTTCCCTCCCTTAATGCTTTGATTATGCACATTGCTTCTTAAGAATTTATTCTCAAGATGACTTCTGGTGCTTATTCTGAAAGCTTTGCAAGAAAGTAGTCTGATCTGATTAGGAAACACTTGTTTGCTCTGTCACAGATCCTGGAGATGAAAGAGGACAAGCCTGTGGTAAAATACAGTGTTGTCAGGTAGGTGTTTTGAACCCTACTGAGTTTGTGCTGCAGGCTCTCCTCTCCTGGGCCATGATTCATAGAATCACAGAATGGTCTGGGTTGGAAGGGACCTGCAAAGGGTGCCTAGCTCAAACCCCTCTGCAGTCAGCAGGAGCATCCTCAACTAGATCAGGCTGCCCAGAGCCCTGTCATCCTCACTTCGATTATCATCAGGGATGGGGTCACAACCACCTCCCTGAGCATCCTGTTCCATTGGTCCACTACCCTCATGGTAGAGAACCTGTTGCTAAAATCCAATCTAATTCCCATCTTCTTGGTCTGCGTCTCATGTTCTGCAGCATGGGTTTGTGTATGACTGCTTGAGACTTAGGACTCAAGTGGTTTAAGTGCTATGTAAGATAGCTTCTGGAAATTACCCTTTTTTCCCCCTAATATTAATGCAAACAAAGGGGTTTTTATAGGGAATGGCTTTTAATGCAAAGTTATTCCAAGACATCTGTCCTGTGCTCTGCCAGCATATGGTATAACTCAGAGTCTCTGAGGCTGCAGAAGTTGCAGTGTTGTGTTTTCATAGCTGTATCAGCTCTGTGAAGTGTCTTTAAGGACTTCAGCAAATGTTTATTTTCATTGTCTTTCCACAAATCAGCCTTTTGTTTACAAGGAAGCCAAAAGCCAGCCCTCTGAGTCTGGTGACAGTTTCATGAACTCAGTCCCCATGTGTGAGGATAGTTTTGGTTTAGCCTTCTAAGTAAATCTTAACCAAGACTCAAGTAATTTTCTTACTGTCATTCATCTCCAGGAACATCTACAGCCTGCTTAGTGCTGCAGTAACATGAAAGCAGATGCTGTATCAACACAGAAGAGCTTGCACTGTAAGGCTAAGTGCATCTGTAAGATTTTTTTTCTTTGAGCTCTCTTTATTCTCAAGATTCTACAAACCACAACAGACCCTTCTTTTTTACCTGGATCTTCTTACCTTTTCACAGGGTTAAAATAAGGATTGGAGATTATTTCCATGCTTTGGTTTGTAGAAAGTGGATAACAAGCATATCGTACATTAAGGCTTAAATCTTGGGAAGTAGGAGCCCTTGAGAGAGAAAAGAAGCTCAACATGGATCATTGGCATGTCAGGAAATAATTACTGCTATCAGGATGGTTAACCCCAGAGAGCAGTGCAGAGAAGCAGCAGTGTATGCTGCGAGGAGTTGTACCCAAGAACCTTAAAGAAAAACAAAGCATTGGAGTTGTGCAGCGTTTGAACCCAGCTCTGTCCCTGTATGGCCATACTAAAGTCTGTACTGTGACCTGGGTGATCACCTGCTGCCTTCTTTACACCTGGTCTGGAGGTAAGTGTTACACAGCAAAACAGATTTTGCTTGTTTTAGCAAAAACTGCAGAACGAGAGGCACTTTAGGTCAGGTTTCACATGCTGTAGGAAGTCAGGCTCATGCCATAGTGAAGGCTGCAATAGGCCACTTTGACCAATATTTTCCTGCCTTGCCAGCTGAGCTACTGTACACTGCTGAGCATGTAGCATAAGCAGCTACTCTCTCTGGTTCTCAGTAGCTGAGGATTTTCAGTTTTTCTAGATGTCCTGTTTGCAAAACTGAATTTTCAGTGTTTCAGCCCATGGAGATTTCTTCAGTATGGTGTACTGCTAAGTAGCCAAGGACAGGAAGAAAGAGCTGCTGCGTTCCAGCATTCAGGGCACGTGGGGCTGATGGAGACTTCTGACGTGGGCACTGACGTTCCTCCTCTCCCTTCCTGCAGACTGGCAGGGAGATGCATCCCCTCGCCCAGAGGGCTGTTGCATGGGTTGGCATTTGCTCTTTCAGAGGCTGTTTGGGTTCCAGTATGTTAAATGAGGTGGAGGACTCATTGAAAAGCACTAATTAGAAACTGCCTGGAGGTGGGCACAGAGGCAGCTGGAGTGCAGTCAGCCTGTCTGTGGGCATTGCCATGTGTACAGCTCAAATGGTGCAAGCAGCCCAACAGGGAAGGCCAGGAGGGTGTTCAGTGGAGATGGGCACTTCTGACATTTAGCTTCACAGAGTCTTTGGAAACTCCTATTTTTAGAATCCTGCAGATTAGCCAAACTTGCACAGGCTCTTAGAGGAGTAGCAGGAAGCCCATCCCTGATACTGAGGTTGCTGAGCCCTTTGCCTCAGTTTCTACTCTCAGCTACAAGGCCAGGAGCAGCTTTGGTTTCTAAGAGGAAAGTTTGCCAGAATATAATGTAGAAACCCTTTGTGTTTTTCTGCAGGCACCTTCTGTGGAAGCCAGGCACTTTTCACTTGGGCCAGCATACCTCATGGAAAGTTTCAGTCAAGTTTTGATCAACATGTTGGCAAACAGAACAAAGCCTGATGGTGAGAACTGGAGGGCTAACCTGGTCGCAGCCTGTGCCTCCAGCTCCGTTCTTGGAACACCACCGACTCCCGCCTTAGCCTTGTAGGGTTTGAATCCTTTAAACACAGCGGTGGGAGCTACACAGGGCAGTCATGCTGAACCAGGGGCGTTAGAGAACATAGTTCCTTGGATGTATTCTCTGGCGTTTTGTTTGTCTGCGGTGGTCAATGTAAATGCAAGACTGAAGATGGTTGAGTCGCTTCAGCCAAACACAGCCTTTGAGAGGTGAAAATTCCAGCGGCCTTTAGATGGCATCAGACGTTCGCGTTTGCTGCCTTCGCTCTCTGCAGTCAGAAAGCCATTAACAAAGCGCTTGCAAACAACGTCTTTTGGTGGAGGTTTTTGTGGGCTTTATTCCCGTTCCAGCGCAGCGAGATGAAAGCAGACATCTGGCTGTCAGACTCTCTTTGTTGATTCGTTTCAAACTCCAGTGGGCTTTGGCTAGGACGCAAGACTCCTCCGCTCCCCTCCCCTTCTTGTTTCACTTCTAAACTTTCTCCACCGAGCAGAAGAATATTCTTATGTTCCAAATTTTCTCTATGACAGGTTTACCCAGAGGCCAGAGGGTCTTGGCGTTTCTGGGTGGTTTGGGCAGAAGTGGCAGGAGCTCCTGGTGCAGAGCAAACAGAGCCGAGAAGTAGCAGAGCTTTGGATGTATTGGGGTCAGAGCAGAACCTTGCTGATCTCCCCTAGGGGTGAGCTGTGGGTGTGTGAATGGAGAACCAGAAGTCAGAGCAGCTGTGGCTCTAGGAAGGGTCTACAGTGAAGGAAATTATTTAAAATATTAGCAAAAACCTGCTGCTTTGGAAGCTCAACCACAGAGTTTGGACACTTGTACTAAATTTGTGCAAGCCTTTAGAAGAATATGGCTTGCTTTGGCACTGCCAACCCTTTGGTTACTCCTTCCTCTTCAGCACCGTTTGGCATCTCAGTCTGAACTGCACTTCATTGGATACTGAAGGCAAGGTCTCCTGAAGCATCACTTGTCTTCTTCTTACACTCTTCTTGAGGGTCATCCTTTTGGCTTTGTTGTAAATGAGGTATGGGGCAAGTCGGACTTGCAGTATGATTTGTTACAGTTGTTTTTCTGTGTCGGTCAAACTTTAGAAGGGAAAGACTTAGCTGTTTGTATTGTTAACTGCTAGGCATGGAAAGTTGTGGTTGGGAGTGAGCTGGGTAAGGGAGAGGGTTGGATGGGGAGAGAGATATTCGTCAAAGGGACAGATGCTCTGAGTTGTTTCCAAGAGCCAAAAAAGGCATGCTTGTCTTTTTAAAAAAGTGAAAATGTTGTCAGTGTGTTATTTACTTGGGATCTGCTTGTAAATAAATTAAGCACATAAAGGAAACCTGATGGCTGGAAGCATCTGGAGCCCATGTTTAGCAGAACTTCCTTTTTGGTCTGTTTTGCTTGACTTTTCTAGTTTCTTCTGCCTATCTCTGATCAACATTTGTACTGGCTCAAACCTGGGGAGAGAATGCCAAAGGCTCAGGCTCGTACGAGACAGACTAGAATCATTTTCCCTTCTTATGCTAAGGTGTGACATTGGCACATCATGCAGATCCTCAGCTTTAAATCAAGCTGTGCTGTGCCACAGGCCTGGTGCTGTGGGCTGAACAAGGAATCTGCATGGCCTTATTCTGGCACAGTCTCAGGCTGCATTTCACACAGGGTCTGACCATGCAACAGGGTAAGTGCCTGGGATCACTGTCACAGCCTGTGAAGACACATGGCCCAGAGGAGTGCATGCTCTCCAGCATCACTGGGTGCAGGCATGGTGGAGCCCCTGTGTGCAGCTTTGCTCCTGTCTTCTGCTGAAGGTCTGGCCAGCACAGAGGAGCATTGCTCTGGGGTCCAGGTGAGCAGAGGCTGTACCCTTCTTGGCACTGCATCTGCTTGGCCACCCTAAAGAGTGGTTGAACCCTGTATGTGTCCAAAGGGGCCTCAGCAGCTGAGGTCCATCTGAAGCCAACACTGCTCCTCACCCTGCAGGTCCCTTCGCTGCCAGCAGCTCACAGCTATTGTTTTATTTTAAGGTTGGTTATATTAAGTGGAGAGGGAGAGAGTAAAGTTTGGCAACCAGCAAATGTGGGGTTGAGCTTCACTGTCCTGCCTGCTGCCTGCCCTGCCAGCTGTGCCAGGCCGCCTGGGCTCCAGGAGACATGTGTCAGCTCTGCTGGCATCCCCACAGTTCAGAGCAAAGGAAATGGGCCAAATCCTGCTGCCAGGCTGGCGTGGCACTTGCCTGTCTGCAGGGTGCTCCCAGTGCTCATGCTGTGGGGCTGTTCTCTGCTTTTTGGGATTTTTTTATTATTATTTTTTTCCTTCCTGTCTTCTCCAACTGAAGTAGCTAAGTGACAAATGTCTTCCTTTATAGTTCTGTGAGAATGGCTGCAATGCAAAAGTGGGGGGAAATCAATTAGGGGCTAATGTGGCTGCTGGAGGGAACATAAAGGCTTCCCACTGCAGTTGTGCAAGGCTGGTGGTACAGTGCTTCCCCTGCAAGTTGTCTCTTTGGTCTGACTCTGCCTCTTTTTTTTTTATCATGAAAATGCTGCCAGGCTTTCTGCAAAGTGTTTCAAATGCTGGTGTGGCAGTCAAGGACTGGTGCTCAGGGCCAGATCCTGAAGATCCTCTGCCAGCCCTCCAGAGCTGGGATGTTTGCATGGCAGAGCTGAGAGCTGTGCTGAGCTCAGGCTTCACCAAACAGTGAAGATCTTTCTTCAGTCCCATGTTTTAGGAGCTCTAAGCTACTCCTGCATTTAAATTTTGGCGCAGGAATGGTTGTGCTCTGTGTTGGGTAATGTTTTGCCAGACTCCTGGGGGAGCTTTTATTTTGTTTTGGAACGCTTTGGGAGTGGGGAAGGGAGATGTGCTGGCTTCAACTGCACACAGGGGCAAGCACCTCACCTGGAAATACCTGCTGTAGCTGGCCCACAGCTACCATTGCTGTTCCTCCTGGCATTGTGTCCTTGTCTTCCCACATTTGGAGGGAGTGTTTGCTCTGAGTCCCAGGAGGGATGATGGAGGGACGTGAGCAGAAACTGACTTGAAAAGTTTCAACACAGCTGTGCCAGAGCTGCCCAGCACCTCACCTTCCCTGGCTGGAGGAGTCAGGGGCTGCTGAAGGCCATTCCCAGGACTCCTCATCTCTAGAGGAAGATATCCACTATCCACCAGGGCCGAAGAATCCTGCACTTTTCTATCTTGCCTTCTTTAGTTTCAAAATTTCCTGGTGACTTTCCTTCTGCATTTGCAGCAGCAGCTTGGTAGGGCTGCCTGTCTCTGGTTGCTGCTGTAGCTTTTGCAAAGTTTTAATTTGAGAATGTTATTTGCAAAACCAAAACCTGTACTTTAGGTTATCAGGCCAGTGAGTTCAGCTCTGTAAGGAATAACTCCAATTCTCTGAGGTGCTGGCATTGTCCCAACCAGGGCTTTGAGCAGGAGCCTTCTGCTACCCAGCAGATGCTGCTGGCTGTGCTTGTGTTGACCTTTGGCACATCAGTTGCTGTCTGCTCTCTGACCTCTTCACCAAGCTCAGCACTCATCCCACTCATCCCTCTCATCCCAAAGGTACAGAAAGTCCAAACATTGCCTAAATTGAGGTGTTCGAATTAACAGCCTGATTTGTCTCCAAGGGCAAGGTACAGAAGAGCGAGTTTTTCAGCCCTTGGCTTGCTGTATCAAAAGCCCCTTGAGCTGCAAGTGGAAGAGCAGTCTCCAAAAACCAGTAGCACAACAACTGTCTGTTATGCTTGAGGGCCTTCTGAGAGTTGAGTTATCTGTTGGTCATCCTAGTAGCTGAGCACTTTCCTTTGCTGGCCCGCCAGCAGGGGAAATGAGGAGGTTGCTATGGATGTCTGCTTTTCTGTGTCAGAGGTGTTGAGAGCAGCTAATTGACCCTTAGTGAACATGTCTTCATGTTAAGGATCTCTCAATGTTAATGGTGGTGCAAGAACCTGCCCAGCATGTCTCACATGCTGGCACTTGGTGTAATGGCAGTAAGGATGGGGAATGCTTTGAGTCCCCACACCAGTGGGCACATGGTGTGGTAAAGCAGCTAGTGGGACATCAGAGAATCATAGAATGGTAGGGTTGGAAGGGACCTCAAGGATCANGTCCTTCACATCACCTCACTCTGTTTCCCTCTGAGTAAAGGTAACAACTGGATAAGAGAGGTTCTGCAAACTTTGAAAGCTTCATTAAGCTCATGTAAGCTCAGACCCAAGTCGTGCTTGCCTGTAAAGACAGCTTGCTTTTGAAACACTTGCTGTAAAGAACTCCAGCTCTAAGCTGAGGCAGCAGGATAGGTTTGCCTTTCTGCTGCACTGTTTCCTGCATGGCAGAAGCCACCACTGTGCCTCCCTACATGTTGAGGTGCTATCTGCCTGATGCCTACCTGGGCATGAACCTCTGCTCCTTGGGGCATCAAAGTTCAGACATGGAGCTTGAGTAAGAGAAGAGTGCCTTGAGAAAGCTGGAGAATAAAGGCATTTAGCCTGTGCATCAGCCGCACAAGCAATCGCATGGTATCTCCCTGTCAGCAAGACCAGGCACATGGATTAATTCTTGCCTTTCCCATACCAAAAGTTTCTAGCCTGAAGCCCTGATGGATCATGAAATGGAGGACATTTGCCATGTTGCTTGTTGTGTGTCATCTGCTAGGTGAAAAAGGGAAGGCAGTACAGCAGGTAAGGCTTTCTCTGCACAGCTTGCTTAGATGAAGTTGTCTCTGGGGTCTGCAGTACAAGCAACCAGTGCAGAGGGATTTGTGGGCCAAGCAGGAGCCTGGCAGAGTGGGGAGGACAAACACAGCCTGGGCTCTGTAATATCACCTGGGTGTTGTAGCAGTACAGATGTGTACCTGGCAGGTGCTGCACTGGACCTCTTGAGATTATTTCCTGAGTTACACCTCTGCTGGGTGCCAAAAATTACCTACAAATATTATGCAAATGCACTACAGCAGCTGCTGCTATACCAGAATCACACAGAATGGCAAGGGCTGGAAGGTACCTCAAAAGCTCATCCAGTCCAATCCCTCTGCCAGAGCAGGATCACCTGTACCACATCACACAGGAACCTGTCCAGGCAGGTTTTGAATATCTCTAGAGAGGGAGACAGAGCTGCTGTTACACAGAGCACTTTGCCCTTAGATGGTGGGACACTTCCAGCCAGCCCTAATTCTTCTTTAGGTGAATGGCCAACATGGAGAAGTTGGCTGTCAAATGCACTCAGCAGTTTGGGAACCTGGGGCAATAGTTCCCTTCCCCAAATACCAGCTATCAATTTATTCCAGTGAATTTATGCATCATTTTCTTTTTAGCAGGCAACAGCAAAGTGTTTTCAGTACTTGCTCTTTTCCATCTGGCTAGACAACTCTCTCAAACACCAATGCCTATAATTACATATATATTTGTATGTGTGCATGTATATGTGTGTGTATATATATATATTACACATGCTAATTCTATCTGCAGAGGTATGAAATCATTAAATCATTTATCATGCCTGGCTTTGGTTTTGTTTTAAAGCTGCTAAGAGTCAACATTCAGCCAGCATTAGAAGTCTGTTGTATAAATAAGTGGAGTTTATTTAGATGTATTCAGCCGTGTTTACATCTAATAAGTAACCACATCCATTTAAGCACGGTTGGCATGTCACCTAAATGTGATCATTCACCTTCAGCTGGAGCATCTGGTCCTTCCTGGATATATTTAATGGGGCCAGCATCACAAATTACCTGGAAGAGGCAAGCCAGACAGATTTCTCTCTTCCATGATCTGGGTTATGGAAGGATATTTGGTTATTGGAGTGATTCTTTTATATATGTAGCATCAGATACTTTGGGCTGATTTACTCCATTTGGCTGGATTTCTGCCTCTCCAGTTGCTTTATGGTACTAAAGATGCCTTGAATGCCTTCTCGGGGCAAGGATGCAGGCACTATGTCACTGTCACCTGGACTGTCCTACCACCAGCATCCTCATGCCTGTGGGTCTGGTGAGGACACCTGCAGCAAGAGCCACTCCCTGGGGGCAGCCGAGCCTGTGACCAATACCTCAAGAGGTAAGTGCCCTGTCCCTTCATTTAAAATGTGCTTCGTGCAAACAAAGGGTCACAAGGGGAAATATCCTTGATAGTTTTCTTACATTGGGTGTTTTGGGCTTGAATTGAAAGCAGTGTACACTGAACACATTCAAAAGCTTTTTGCTTTTCCTTTCAGCCTCTTCCTCCAATTTCAACAACATAGGTGCTGGTGTGAACAACCACAGCATGTTGTGCAGGGCAGAGAGAGGCATCCGGCCTGGCTGGAGAGATCAGCATGTTTTACACGGGGGATCAGCACCTTTATCTGTGTGAAAATAATCTCGTCTGAGCCTTTGGCCCATGGATGGTTTGTACAAGCAGGTCAAAGGTTCCCCTGGAGGAACTGGGTTCCCAGGCAGCACCTCCAGCCCCCACTGAACCCCACATCAGCATGGGACAGCTTGCCAAGGTTCATCATGTACTACAAACTGCTTTCTGGGGTGGATTTTGGCAATCCACCAGTGTTGCATTAACCCCCAGAGAGATCAGGAGTCAGCCTTTAATCCCAGTGCGCTCTGTGTGCTGCCCCCCGAAGCGGGGATATGTTGCTTCCCCCAGAACAGTCCCTGCTCTCATTTAGCTCTAATCAGGGCTCTCAGTATTGCTGATTTACTAGACACTCAGAAAACCCATTCAGTTTGAGAGATCAATAGAACATGAAAGAAGCAAAGTGGTGTCTGGGTGAATGGAAACGCAGTGCTGCGCTCCCTCGGCAGCCCAGCAGCTGCCCGACACCGAGCAGAGGACGTTCAGGAAATAGGGAACGCATTTGCAATGCAGAGGCACACCAAGCCTGCAGAGGGGACAGGCTCACATAACCTCATCTCCGTGGGTCAATAAATTAGGTGGCTCTTTGCAGTGGCAAGATCATCAAATGCTGTTATGTTTTAACACGAACTTGTCATCCTGAGCATCTTTAGTGCTTTGACTTTCATTCCTAATGAAATAAGGAGATGCTGTGAGAGGCAGTTCCAAGCCCTCCTCCTGCTTAGCTGGGCAGGGAAATTATGTTCCTCTCTGGGAGCTGCTCTGTTCCTAGGTAGGTGCTTGAAGGAGAGGCTGCTAATTATTCCTGCATGAGGATCCCAACTCCAGCAATCTTAAAGGAAAAGTGGCTCTTGCCATAATTAAATAACTGAGCAGAAGTCTGAGATTTGCAGTAGAGCTGTTGGGAACAGCTGAACCTCCTATATTTTGCATTTGCTGCCAGGACACTGTGTGAGTGCGATGCAGTCCTGGACACCCCAAGCTGGAGCAGGATGGCTGGAGAAGTGTTAGAGCAAGTGTGCCCAGGTCCCATCACTGTCACCTCTTGGCTGGTAAGGACTCTGAAGGCAAGGCTTAGCACTGGAGGAGCACTGGACACACTGCCATCCTTTCTGAGCTGCTCTGGGCATGGGCAGGCAGGGGCAGGCAGAACTAACCCATTTTTAATTGGGTTTTAAAAGGCCAAATTCCTAATGTCTGTGGGCCAGTGACAAGCTGTTCCCCTGCCAGATGAGCTGCAAAAGCTGCTCTGCCTGCCCTAACACCCAAGTTTCTATAGCCCATAAATGGCTTAATACCTGGAAAATTTAAGTTAAATGGGGCATAGTCCCACAAAGAGAAAGAAAAAGGTCTGGTGCGTGCAGAGCACTGCCCCCGTCAGCTTATGCCCAACCCAAGGATTAAATAGGTTTTGCTGCATGATACCAGCCAGGCTCTTTAAGGGACACACACACACGTGTGCCACTTTTGACAGCTGCCTCTAATGTGATAGATGTGATTACAAATTGATTTTAGGATTAGATTTTGTAACTCCACCAGTCCTAAAGGAATGACAGTACCTCTTAGCTCCTGTGTTAACCACAGTGCTGCCAGGGCTGTGACCAGGGGGCTGGGATGGCTGCTTCAGCACTCCAGCAGCCGGGAAGGATGCTCTTGCCCCATTGGAGATCCATGATTGGGAGCTGGGGTAGGGTGATGCCCAGTGCTGCGCATGCAAGGCAGCAGGGATAATGTCAAGTTCCTGACAGCTGCTTTCAATCCATTGCCCTTCCACTGGCAAGGGGTCCATGCTCTTTCTCTGTCAGTTTTCTTGCCAGTCTGGTTAATTCTACACCATCCTCAAATTCACCCAGCTGCAATTGTCAGGGTGTTTCACACGCAGAGGAAAAATCAGAGTGTGTGTTTGTGGGGGTGGGTGTATACACGTGTGTGGTGTACCTGTGTGTGTGCAATGAAGCTTCTAAAGTTCTCAGCAAAAACATCTGCAGTATTTTCATTTCATCTTTTCCTGGACTGCTCCCTTCCTTAGCCACCTCTGCTGGGGGGGGGAAATATTAAAATGTCATTTAACAAAAAAAAAAAAAAAAAAGAAAAACTACCTCCAAACAAACAACAACAAAAGACACACCACAGAATATTTTTAAAGGAAGAAGAATTTCCCTGTTATGCAGCTTTAAACCTTTCTGTGAATCTGTGATAATGTGTTTACAATTGCCCAGGGCAGCTGCAGCCACAAACTTTCTTTGCAAGGCTCTTACCAGTGCACTCAGCTCTACCCCGTGGCTCACGGATTTACTAGGTTCTAGCTTACCGGGTTCTAGCTGGACCCTTCTTGCCCCTAAAGCCAAGTCTAGACCTGACACCACCAGCCCATGCCTGCAGGGGCCAGGTCAGAGGGCTCAAGTTCAGCACCTCCTTTGTCTCCTGTCCGAGGGCTGAACAGCAGTGAGGGGGGCACAGGGAGAGACATTCCCACCCAACCAGCAGAAGCAAGGCTTGCTGATCCCTCTCCTGCTCTGAAACATGCTCAGGACTGCTGCTGCTGCACGGGACCAACCCTGCCCGGCTGATGGGTGCTGCCTTCCTGGAGCCCTCCAGGATCGCCATGCTGAATGCTCGGCCGGGGCTCCCCGGTGATGGCGGCTCCAGCGGTAGATGGACCCGGACTCCTTTTCCACTTCTGGGTGGGATAAGAAACACCCACTCCATTGTTCGTGGCAGTCCTCTAGGAGTTTATAAATAAACCCCATTTCCCTGCTGGCTTTGTGCTGTTTCATTTTGACGCACCCTTGATTTCCTCCTGTTCCAGAGACCTTCAAACGAACAGCCTCTTTTTTCGTTGGTGTTGTTTGTTTGCTTCCTCTCAGCTTGTGTCCGAACAGGCGTCAGAGGCAGCTCCTGTGCCCAGGCGCACCCTGGGTGCAGGGTACCAGGTGCCAGGATGCCGGGCGCCAGTCCGGGGTTATCTGACAGTTCCTCATAAATTACCTCACGTTGTAGGTGTGGGCGTTAATGTGCAACTTGGTGACGAAGCGGCCAGTTTCATCGCCTGTGTGTGGCATGCTAGCGGTGGGAGGAGGATGCTGAGTGGTGCGGGGATAGAATGCAGGACTCTGGTTTTACCCCAAACAAGTCTTCCTCTGACGGTGGGACAAAGCTGCTGGGCTTCTGCAGACCCATGCACAAAGCAAGGTGAAGCAGAGGAGTCGCTGCTGCACAGGCAGGACTGCACGCCCACCCGATGTCCTAAAAATACCTGGGAGTCCAAAACCAGGTGGTTCCCCTTACTCATTTTAATGACAATACTTAATTTCTGAGCGTTTTAAAGCTCAGTGTGTGCAGGAAATTTGTGTCCCTTTAACAGAAACTCTCTCAGTGTTGTTTGTGTAAATATTTAAGGAGCACTCAAATCTACCTGTGACCTGTGTGACTGCCCTTCTCTCTGTGGGGATTGCCTCTTTCTTTCTTTATGACACATGGCTGTATTATACATGGTCATAAACACTGCTCTGTGCCCTGGGCCAGCACAAGGAAGGACATGACTTTCTTTTTTTGCATTGTGCATTTTTTTGCAGGCTAATTTTTAACTCCCTTCTTCTTATTTATTTAGAGCCCCTGGTTGCTCTCCCTTGGCTGGACTTCAGGATGTGAGGAAAGCTGGGGAGGACAGAGATGCTCCAAGTATCTTGGTGCTTCAGAGCCAGGGTGAGAAGCTGTGGCTGTGCTTTTTTGTTTTGTTTTGTTTTGTTTTTTGGGGTTTTTTTCCTTCGTTTCCCTTTTTGTTCCTTTTTTACCTCCTGCTGCTGAAGCCAAGATGCCAGGAAACACCAAGGACCCACACTGCTATTATAGCAACCCTCTGTCTCCTAAATTAAACCTGTTAGGTTTTAAACCTCCAGCTGGGTGATTCCTAAGCAGGAGCGAAGTTGCCCTCTTCCATATATGTGCTCATGCTGCTACGGTTAAAAAACGGCAGGGGGAGAAATCTTAAAATGTCTTTGTACCCAAACTTCAGGAAAAAGAAAAGAAGCCCAACAAAAGGGATGCGCTGAGCTGTAACAACATGTGGCCAGCCCCTGAGCTGGCACATGGCAGTCCTGGTGACGTCGGGGACACTTATGACTTCACCCCAGCTCAGGGCAACACAGGAGGGTGTCTCCTGTTCTTTGGCATCTTCCTTCCTCCTCCCGAAGGCCAAGACGTGCATCGCTTCGCATCCCGCCCATGTCTGGAGCCACCAGCTCCAAAGGGGAGCGGAATCAGACGGGGACGTTTCCCCGCTCCGCTGCCTGTGTGTGCAAACTGGGTTTATCTGTATTGTTTGGCCAGCGCTGGCAAATTACACCCTGCCTAATGCATCGTTAGGGAGAGGCAATTAAATACCAACCCAACGAGTATTGCGGCCAGCGTGACTGGGGAGAAACAGCTGCGATCTGCATGGGAGCTGGGAGAGACGGGTGGAAAATATTAACCTTTTTATTTATGCCTTTGCTCTAGCCTCTGCCGCGTCTGGCTGCCCGGCTGGGTGAAGCCCTTGCAGGGCAGGGCTTGGCAGGCAAGCCGGCAGGGATGGTGCCTGGATGTGGTGAGCTTTCACAGGTTTGGCTTCAGCACAAACGGCTGGTGGTGCCCACCCTCTGCCGTGCCAGGTCAGTTCAGCAGCGGCCACGAGGCTCTGCTTTCAGCCTGCAGCCTTTCCCCAGCTGCTTTCCAGCCCTTGCAGCCCTGTGGACTCTTCCTGCTGGCAGTGGTGCCAGGTGGCCACATCCTATACACCTCCAGTGCAATTAAGTGCTTCAGCTCAGCTGCCCATCAAGTCAACCCTGGGTTTCTATGTTGTCCTCTTCAGTGCTTGTGTGCCCAGGCTCCTGGCACTGAGTTTGTTCCAGTGTTGTCCCACCACCACCCTCCAACCGCAGCTGGGATTTACTGTCCCCATCCTGCTTCACCTGCCACAGTCTGCAGCACATTCACATCCCAACCTGTAACACTGAATCATCCTAGGTGTTTTGAAGATGATGAATCCCAAGAACCCAGATAAACTTTTTTTCCCCCATTCCCTGGAGGTTGTGAGCATTCTGAGGGATGGGGCTCTCTCAATGTGGGCTGGAGTATTTTCTCAGTGTTACACAAATAAATGGGGGTGGGTTTGAACCAAAATCTCAGAGATCAGCTTCCTGCAGGTGCTGATGGCATTTCTGGCTTAGAAAATAGATTTAGAGAGATATCTTTGCAAAGAGCACCTTTAAACATTGTTGGAGTGATGCTTGTGGCAAAGTGGTTTGGCATCTGGAGCAGGCCATGAGAAAATCAGCATCGGAGTCTCATCATAGCCAAGGGTTTAAACTGGCTAACATGGACCAGGCCATCTGCCACTGAGTCCAGCAGACTGAAATCTAGAGCAGAGAATTTGCATTTTCTGTCACTGGCTTGCTGAGAGTCAGCACCTGCAGGTTTGTATTGGTTTTGGAGCCTTGAGTGAAGGGTGACTGTAGGAGTGTCCAGGGAGGAAAATGCCTAATGCAGGGCAGCAAGTCAGTAACATGGAGCAAATGTGTTCCTGCTGGAGACATTGCCTGGTCAGATGCTGATTTAAGCAAAATGTGCAGTGTCTTGGCCAGCCATGTCAGGGAGCCACAGTCACTCTGTCACTCTCTCCTGCACTGCTTGTTAGTTTGGGGGTATTTTATTTGCTTTTACTCACTTTGCTCTTTAGGGGATCCTACAGCATCTGGGGTCCTGGAGGAAACAACAGTCAAAGGCCTGTCAAGAAAGGAGAAAGGGCTGTAAGTGCAACAAGCATTTTCTTTACAACCTTAGCTTTTACCAGGCCAGGATGCACAACAGATCACATCGCTTCTTCAGACATGTATCTGACAGCACCATGCAAGGAGGTGTTGGTGGAATCAGAGCAGGTCTCTCACTGCACAAAGGACCTGCTCGGAAGGGGAGCTGGGACTGGCAGCAGTGGGTTTTGCCGTGACACCATTGGTGTAAGACACACGAATCTCATTTGACTGGAAAGAACTCTGAACCATCCATGCAGGGTGGCTGTGGGCAGCAGACCAGCAGCCAGGAAGCAGTGACGTGCCCGTGGTGCTGGTGCAACGATCAGCCATGGCCAGAGTGAAGATGGGAGATGCCAGGTGGGATAAAGCTGGGAGAGTCCATGATCCTTCTACTTTGCTACAGTGAGAGGGGGCAGAGGGAGATGAGGAGGAAGCCACGGGGAAATACTGAGGAGAGAGAACAGCTTTTAAACCGCAGATAACGCTGGCGCATGAACAAATGGGTATTAACTGGTGGGGGCTGCCAGGAGGCTGGGAATTTTGTGAAGGGGATTATATGACGCAGCTGCTCAGAATAGTTGGACTAAATGACCCAGCAGATCCCCTCTGGTTTTGCCCTCCCCTTACAACACCAGGTGCTCTGAGTAGCAACAGCAGCAGTCTATTTGTATTTGAATATTAGGATGTCGCACAAGTAAAGATGAGCAGAATTACATCCAAACACTACTGTGCTTTTTCTGTTCTTGGGATGTCACAGGAAACTCTCCTGCATCAGCTCCTGGGCTCAAAAACTGTCTGCCAGTGGCCTGCAGAGGAACAGCCTGCAGGCCATGGAGGCATTGGAGGGACATGCTGGTAAGAAATTAAGGGAATCATCAGGCAATCATTACTACATTAAGAGACTCACAGTTGTCCCTCGATGCATCGCTGCCATACTAACCTGGCTAAGCCAAGAGCTGGTGACATTGGCTGCTCCCAAGGTTCCCCCTGAAGTGGATCTCCTCCTGGGAAGCACTGTCACTTCTGAGTCACCTGCTCCCTTTGCCAGCCACTGCAACTAGGGGCTGCTTTGCCCCACACACTCTGGCACGGTGGTAGGGCCAAGAGCAGCATCCTTGTGTACCCTTGGCCTCAAAAACCACCCTAGCAGCCTGAGCCCATCAGACTCCTACAGTCTTTCCCTGGGCACTGCCTCCTTCTCCTGGCTTAAGGTGAGCAGTAACATCAGGTCTGGGCATGACCCTCTTAGCACATGACATTTTTTCTAAAATCTTTTTTTTTTTTTTTTTTTTTAATTAAACCTATATCCAACCTTTAATTCAGGATGACTGGGGAGCCCCTTTGAAGGGTAGTGGGTCATTTTTCACTAGCATTTTGTTGCTGCCACTGCTGGAGTCAACTATTGTCTGTATCCTGATGCATTTCTCAACCTGTGTGTCAGTTCCAGCTATGGCAAAGCCAAATTTAGCCAGAAAATATGAGGGCAGTAACTTTTCTGTGCATACACCAGAGTCTCCTCTTTGTATAGGCTGTGGAATGAGTCCAAACTCAGAACTTTGCCTGGGGAGTGCAGAATTGAGCCCCCCATCCCTCCAAGGCCCCAGGCATTGTTTCCATGCACTCCCTCATCTTGTAGGAGAAGGCTGGAAAACTCTAAGAACATTTTTCCCTGTAAAGCTGCTGCCTTTCTCTTCCTCTAGGCTTTATTTTCTGCATTCATCTCACTGAGACATGAGACTCAGGGAGGTGAAAGGGAAAAATGAGACACCTGAGGAGCTAAAATCTGTTTATGGTCCAGGGCCACATGGCTTTTTATCCATCAGTGCCTGGGGAAGCCTGTCCTGAGCTAATGCATGAAAACACCAGGAAGGTGTTCATTATTAAATCAGCTAAAGTGACAGCTGGGAGGACAGAGATAAGATATTTGAAATGAGACGAGGTTCAAACTAGCATCAAACTAGGGAGGTATGGGTCCTTCTTTCCACGTCTTTTCCCCAGTGCCACCTGCAGGACTTATCCTAACAACTCCCCAGCCCAGAAAGCACAAACCTCAGTGATGTGTTGCATGTCACAGATGTCAAGTTTAACATAAAATCCCAAAGCCAGAATGTACAGAATTGCACACTGCTAATGTTACAAGTTCTTTCTGCCTGGAGCAATGTCAAATGACCTTCTCTTTACCTGCCAGCCTAAACTTGAGTATCAGTGTATTCCTAGGAGTGGTGTTTTCAGTTCAACAGCTGAAGAGCTAGACCCTCCACTAGGCCCATTTCACCAGAGACATCCTCTCCAGCCTTTCACCATGTTCATCCTCCCTCTCGCCTCGGTAGATCCCATCTACCTCTTTTTGGAGCTACCCAGATCCGCTGAGAATTATTCATCAGTGAATCCACCCACCAAAAGATGTGCTTTTTTCTGCTGGCACAGTGTAATTTTAGACCATATGTGTGCTTTCCCTCAAGGGTGGGCAAGAAAAAAATTCTTTATTATTTTTATATCAGTACTGCGTAGCAACTACTGTGAACAGCCAAGCACAGTGAAGAACTACTAAGAGCCAAGAAGAGCTTGCACCAGCTCGCAGCCCTGAGACAGATAGTTTACAATTGCAAAGATGGAAAGTCAGGAGTGCAATTAAAAGGCTGAGGAGGGAATTTTTAAAAATGCTTATTGTGAAAGGAGAGATCATAGCTCAGGTTTGCTTAACCAATGTTGGAGGAGATCGGGATGCACCACACATGTAGCTTGTAAGGAGGGAATTACAAAGGAACTGAAGTAGGAACCATAAAGGTACCTGAAGGATGAAGCTGTAAATAATAACAACACAAAAGGATCTGAGATAAATGGTGTGGCTGGGCCAGACAGGAAAGGCAAGAGAGAACGTCAACACCATTTCTAGTTTAGTTATTTCTAGCACAAAAACGCAAAGAGCATCAAACGACAGACTGCAAAGGTGATGCACCCTCCCTGCTGCCTGCTGCAGGGCTAGGCACCATGAGATCCACCCAGTGGCTGAGCCCCAGCAAGGAGCCCTCACGACCACACATGGGCCTAAGAGCAACCCCATGCATAAGGAGTGCTGGAGCAGGCACCTGAAACACTAACTAATGTGCATTCTGTTGGGGCACCTCCAAGTCATCCTGATCTCTTGCTTTAATGCATAGAGCAACTGTGAAGTGAAAAGGTTGTGGTAAATGGTGACCTCATATTAGAGAGATGGATGCATCTCCTGACTCTGGGTCTGGCTAGGCAAGACTCAGGCTCTGACATCATCTCTAAGGAGAGATGCAGCCCTTGGATGCAAACATCTACCTGCCTCACAGAAGAACACATGCCCCTGCTGCAAATCTGAGCCCAGTGTCATGCCTCAGGATCAGGAACAACAGGAAGCAAGAGCAGGTGGCAGCCAAGGGCCTGGTGGGAGAACCTGCAGTTGATGCTGCAGAGAGTTTGGCTTATTAATTACTGACCGGTGAAGGATGCTCAGAAGCAGAGGTACTCAGAGGCCATTAAAACATCACCCACAAAACTTCTCAGGTGACCCCTTGCAAAATACATGGGTCAAATTGGAAACTTTCTTCTCAGAGTTTGAAGTGAATCAGATGAATATCACAGAGGAAAATAAAATAGCAACATTCCTCCTCTTCTGCCCTTCCCCTTCAAAATAAGGATAGGTGTTTGATGGCCCATAAGATTTATCTGTGCTTTGAAAAAGTGAAACACTTCATCTGATTGCAACATGAAAAAATACGTCTTCTTTAAACCTCTTTTTCTTTGTCATGAGTTTTTCCCCTTTCTCTTTTGAACAAGGGAAATACTTGATCAGCAGCACTGGACTCTTCCCCATAAATAACCCATCATGATGAGTGTCATCAGGAAAGAGTGCTGGGAAGTGTCCAAAAGCTGGCTGGGTCCCCAGCATCCAAAGAAATGCTGCTGCTTTGAGGAACCATTGCTCCCACACCTGGGGGCACAGGAGCTATTCTATGGATGTGTTGTGGGCACGCAGGGAATGGAGGCTGGCAGGGAAGCTCAATGCTGGTAACCACTTCTTCCTGACCTCCTAAAGCCCAAGCTTGTCAACAGCCAGACCCCAGAACTAGTTTTGGCTACCCTACAGAAACTGTGGTTTGGACTTTTGATGACGGAGAAGACTTAGCGGTGGCCTTAGCAGAATCATGAATTGTCTCCAACAAAAATGGCAAATGGAAAAGATGAACCACAAGCTTGCACTGACCTCTGTGCATTGCTCTGTGCTGGCAGATTTCTGTACCCCCAATTAAATTGTACCTGAGCACCTGCGCTCACCATCAGGCTGAGGCCGCTTGGCTGACCACTAATAGTGATGCTTGTAAAGCATCTCCTGGAACATAGCTCAACTCCACGGCAAGCCCTCACAACCTGACACGCTGCTGAGTGCCAAATCCAGAGGATGATGTTTTTGCAAACTGGGCTGCAAAAGAAAAAATGAACACCTGGATATTTGGAAGTGAAAAGGCTGGTATCAGAACAGCAGAAGAAATGCTGAAAAACAAAATGCTTTTCCTCATAGCCATGCTTCTTAGCACAGATGAGGCTTTCTGCTTCCCTTCTGCAGCCCACACAGAATCACAGAGTCACAGAAACATTCAAGTTGGAAAAGACCCTCAGGATCACCAAGTCCAACCAATATCCCTACCCTGCAAGGTGCACCCTAAACCATATCCTCAAGCACCACATTCAAACAACTTTTAAACAGATCCAGGGTTGGTGACTCAACCATATCCCTGGGCAGCCCATTCCAATGCCTGACCACTCTTGCTGTGAAAATAAATTTCCTAATATCTAGGCTAAACCTACCAAATTGCAGCTTGAGGCCATTTCCTCTTGTTCTATCACTAATTACCTCTGAGAAGAGACAGGGTGTCCCAGTGAAGGTGCTGGAGCAGAAAGACCCCAGCTCACACACACAGCAGTTTTTGGGGTACTGTTGGGCATCCCACATAGTCACCCAAAGGGCAATGGTGCTCACCACCACTGCTAGAATAACTGCCCTGGTAGCAGCAGCAACTTCTTGGCTTGGGCCTGAGCTCAGAAACTTCCTGGACCCAATGGTAAAGTTGAACCTTTAGGATTCATCAGAGATCTGCTCCCCTTCCAGGGCACAACTGCTCCAGACGAGCTCTAGCCCATCACCACAACAATAATTATATCAACAGCGAAAAAAGAAAAAAAAAAAAAAATAAAAGAAAAAAAAAAAAAAAAAAGTAAAAAAAACCCCAAAACTGTGCCAGCCCTCCTAACGTTTTTTTTTAATACACTGCTATCACTCTTGTGCAGTGAGAAATGCTTGCCCTTGGCAGATGGGCGCCATAATTATCGCTTGGAAAACAAGTTTGTCCTTCCAAAGGGCAGCAGCAGACTTAAAGACAGGTGAAATTTTATAAAAGGGATTACAATAGGATTAGCCAGAGTGGAGAGAGAGCAGGTGCCTTCAGGGGCCTCTGCAGACCAAAACCCAGAGTTGTCCTGCCCCCTACTCTTTCAAACTCTCTCCAAACCCTGCTAGGTCTGTCCAGGAGGTGATTTACACTGGTGCTGCTACTGTAACAAACTGAACAGATAACTCCTGTGATGTAGGGAAATAGTGGCTGTGAGTGTGTGATGCCACCAGAGCAATGTCAGAGTACACTCACCAAATGGAACTTACCATTCATGCTCAGAGTGGTGCCTGCATTTTTTGCTGTCTGGCCCAAGCAGCGCACAACACACACCAGACAGCCACTGCAGAGCAGCTTAGGATGCTCACTCTGTACCCTGGAGGGTTTCTCATGCAGCTGGTACCACCAAACAGCTTTGCACCTAAATCCACACCTCGCCATGTTATGCAGCATTGCAAAACAAAAGCACTCTGGCAATCCTACCTATTTGCCTGGCCTGATCCCAAAAGGATGGAGTGGATATTTTCACACTTTCACAGGTGGGAATTTGGTAGTAGCACCATGGGCACCCAACCTCCACGCCCCTAGGCCATGCTCCCCTTGCTGTGCCATGCGTACCAAGGGCAGCATGTGGCCACCAGCTGCTGCTGAAAGGTCCAGGGATCTCCCACGTGGTAAGCAAGGCTTTGGCAATGTGCCCAGGCAGCGGCGGCCGTGCTGACAGTGTGGGCAGCGGGGCTGTGCCAGTGCCTTGCGCTGGCTCACCCCATCTCCCGTGGGTCCATGGGACTGCGATCAGCTCCTCCACTTTTGTCTGAGAAGCAGCTCCGACATCCCCCTGTGGAGGGAAAAACTGACAGTAAAACTTCAGGGTGAGCTCGAATGCTAAAGTGAAAGAGAAGGCAAAGAGAGCAGGCCCTTAACTGGCTGCTTTTCAGGAGGTTGCAGTGGATGAGGGTGCTGGGTCACAGCTACTGGATGTGCAGAGCTCGTAATACTGCAAAACCCTCCTCCCTTACTGCTCCTTTTGCACTGCCACTCTGGTCTGTCTGCCTTTGATCTGCTTTCCCCTGATCCCCCCCCCCCCCCCCCCCCCCCCCCTTTTTTTTTTTTTTTTTTTTTTTTGTAGTGTACTTCCCAGCCCAAATCCACCAGAAACCTGATTTCTTCTGGGGCAGTTCCCTTGGAAATCCTGCCCTTGCACCATTCCCTTGGACATGCTGATAGCTCCCTACTCCATTCCCTTACAAACTCTGTCCCAGGAGCAGACAGGACAGGCAAGTGTTCCCTCACCTCCTGGCATCACTGACAGGTGAGAGTCTATGCAGTACTTTACCCTGGCCTGTCATGGGACAAGGACCTTCATCCCCACAGGAGGTGTCCAGGTACCATTTCCAACACCTTACCAAAGACACAACCATGCACAGACTCCCAGGATTCAGACGGGAGCTTTGATTTGAGGTTGATGCAGCAAAACATGAGGACAAATAGGCCAATTCAGCACCATGCTTCTGGTGGCCAAGGATGGCTGTCCAGAGAGAAAATGTTAGGAGAAACAGGGTGTTAAAAGGTCCTGGACACAGTTTCCTTCAGGCAGGACCTTTGGGGCCTGTAACTGAGGCTCAGAGCTGAACCAGATCCACCATAATCCTCAAGGATGTCTGGGACAACCTGCAGTCTGCAGAACCCTTCCAGAGGAAATTGTTTGGGGATACATGTAATTTTTATCACCTTGCTCTGTGAAGCTAACTTTAAAGGAAAAAAATATTGTATCAGAATTAAGCGGGGGGGGGGGGGGGGGGGGGGGG
>WBNM01042971.1:48327-73705 GCA_013399055.1 Ramphastos sulfuratus
GGGGGGGAAAGGAATCAAAATTATGACCACTCTGGCTTCAAATCAGGGATGTCACACCAGGAAAGGCAGGACCCACAACATCTGAATCAGAAATAATTCACACAAAGCATTCAAAAACACCCAGGTCATGGGTGTGCATGAGGAGAAGCAAGAAATGCAGTAGGGAACAGAGGATGCTATCTGCCATTAGGCACAGGATCTGCTATCTGAACTCCAGATGATCATACGCATCCTCAGTCGCTTCTGGGAGAGGAGCTGAGATTTTTAAACCATGTGATTTTTAAGCAATCTGGCACTGGCTGCCTTTGATCTGTTTCAATAACGACTCCTTGTACTTTCAGCTAAGGCCATGGATAGCCTTAGCTGCCCGTTGGTAAGCCAGCAGAAAGCACTCTGTTGAGCTGGGCAGCCACTTGTGCCCAGGTTTCTAGCTAATGCAACCAGGGCAAAGTCACATCCTTGTCTCGGTCCCTGCACAATTAGACAGCCAGAGACTTTCTGCCTGCTGTTTTAATGGGAGTGTTTGCAGGGCACACTTGTAAAGCAGGAATCATGTCTTATGTCAGCTAGTTACTGGAGTTAATAAAAGCCAATTACATTCTGAGTTCTTTGCTTGCCTGGGTGTACTCCATTGTTCAGCCTGGCACCCACCTCCTGAAATCATGCTGTTGTGGATGGCCAGACACCTGTGGGTGCTGAGCACACTCCAGCAGTTCCAGGGTGCTCCTGGCACACCATGCTCTCATCTCTGCCTCCCCCACTTTTCTCCAGGCTATGTATAAATCCAGATGATACTTTGTGCCCTCTCACACTTCCTAATTTTCCAGAACTTTCCAATCTCTGGGCACTGCTGGTCTATCTCATGCCACCCATCAGTCCATTTTGGGAGAACTCTCCCAAGACAAGTTGGTGCATCTTTGATGCAGCAGCATCCTGGGAAGAATGTGTTGGCCATGTGGTGCTGCCAGCAGAGGTGCCACGTGGCCCTGGAAAAGGAAGCACTAACCCATCCAGAGCCCCGTGGTCACAGAAGAGGATGGATTCAGCCATCTGGAGACACAGCCTGGCTCCAACATGTGCCTTGGAAAGGGCACACAACTGAGGAAGTCCTGCAGCCATGCTTCCCAAAAACAGCCTCTCAGCGCCCAGCATCTGGGAGCCAGAGGGACTTCATCGCATGTGCTGCAGTCTGGGGCATCTTCCTCTCTTGGATGATTCAGGTCCCCGTGACACTGCAGTCTCCAGGTACCAATTAACACTTACTAATAGGGCATCCTTATAATGACACCATGACCTCTCTTCTTTCCTTACCTCCAGCCAATGCTGGCTCCTGCAAGGGCAGGTGAGGTCTTCAAAGCCCCCAGCACCTGGGCATTAGCAGGTTCTCACATCCCAGCACATCTCTGGGGTGATGCTTCATCCTGGCCACTCCTGCAGGGCTCCTCAACAGACAGAGACCAACCCAACCGGCCAGGCAGGAGCAGGGTTTCGTGCTGCTGTCATAGTATCGCAGTTTGAGTGTTGCCACCACGGATAGAAGCAGAGCAAGGAGGGTGTTAGAGGGCACCTGCTGCCAGCCCTGTGCCAGCAGGGTCCCCTCCTACTGAACCCTCAAAATTTACAGATACACGATCACAGATGGTTTGTGGCAGTGCGAAGACTCACTTTCCTCCTCCTCCTCCTCCTGCTCAGTCTGGGTCAAGTTCTGCACTCTCTCCCTGCAGCACAGCTGCTATTCCTCCACTGCAAAACAAGGGTAAAATAAGGACGCACTCCAGCCACGGTGTGCCAGAGCCCTGACCTCGGGTTTGCAGGAATGGACATGGTCTGGGAGGGATTGGTGCATCCCCTGCCTGCTCTCCATCTTCGATTTTATTTGGAAAAAGATAATCTATTAATTGCCCACAGACGGCTTTCTGCAGGACACTGCTCAAAAAAAGAAGTCCTTTGATATTAAACTAAGGGGTGTTGTGTCAAGGGGGTCCATCGCAGTTAGAGGTTGTGTCTGCAGCGCTGGCCTCCGAGACCGGGTGTAGGAGAGGCACCCAGCCCGCAGATCGCTCTGGGTCCCTGAGCGGGGAAAAACCTTCAGGCAGTGACAGGAGGTGACAGGGGGCACGGTGGGCCTGGCTGTGCCTCTGTGTTGCAGCGGTGTCCCCATTAGCATGCCAGCATCCCAGGGTGCCACCACGGCCAGCGCCACAGTTCCTCTGTTTCCAGTGGGTCGTTTGCCGCTAGGGAGGGTGCAAGACATCCCGGAGCTGATGTGGGGGTGGAAACACCACTAGTCCCCCCAGCCCCTCTGGCCGTTTACCCCCACCTCCCCACCCCCGCCGCGCCGAGAGCCCTGCAGCCGCCGGCGCTCGCACTCCGCAGGCGCGNNNCGCCGAGCCGCGGGGGGGGGCGGGACGGCGGCGGCCCGTGGGGCGACAGAACGCCGGGGCGGACGGCAGCGCTAGGACCGCGGCGGCCGCCGGGCTCGCCGTCAGACGGACAGACGGACAGGCGCTCACGCAGCGCCGCACAGGGAGGCGGCAACGCGGCGGGGCATGGGAAAGCGCGGCCGGCCGCGGAGGGAACCGCGGGGCGCAGAGGGGGCGGCCGGCGGGGCCCGGTGCCCCCTTGGGGACATCTGCAACACGAGCCCCGCGGCGGGCATGGACACCTTCCTCTACAATGTGCAGGTGCTGCTGGAGGCCGCCAGCTATCTGGAGCGGATCGAGAAGGAAAATAAAAGTAAGTGTGGGCTTTCGGCCGGGCGTGTGCGTGACCGGCGCAAGGAGTGTGGGGTGTTGGGGGGGGAGAGGAAAAATAACAACTGAAACTTTTGGCTGGCTGCAGGGGCCGGAGGCACAGTGACAAATGGCGCCAGGGCTGGTTTGCACCTCCCGCGGCGGAGACACGCGTGGGACCCCCCACCCCCTCCACTTCCCCGCGACTGGGAGGCCAGGATGGAGGGGAAAGTTTGGGATGGAGAGCGGAGCGGGACGGCGCCGGGGCAGCACGGACATCTCTGCTCTCAGGGCTTGGCGGGTAGTGGATGGGGTCTCGGTAGGATCTGGAGGGCCCCGCGAGGAACCAGAGCCGGTGGCGGAGCCGGAGCGGCGAGGGAGGAGGCAGTGACACGTCCCCGCTCCCCCCGCCGGGGCATGTGCAGAGTCACGTAGGCAAGCGGCAGCGCTCGCCAGGTAGCCGACGGGGAGGAGAGAAGAGGACAGGGCAAGACGAGTGTCCACTGCGGCGCGGCGGCCATCCGCACGGCCGGCCTCCCGTTCCGCGGGCGCGGAGGGTGCGCGTAGCCTGCGCCTTTCCCCCACAGAGCGATCTCTGGAGTGAGGCGCGGGCTGCGAAGGACAGCAGCAGTATTGGGAACAGGCGCGCTGGGAACAAAGAGGCCGGCGAACCCCCCGCGGCGGTGCGCGCCCGCGGAGCCCCCCGCGCCGAGCGGACACTGGCGGCCCCGCGGCGTTGCACCCGCCGACGCCCCGCCCCCGCGGCCACATGGTTCGCACATGGAAGCAGAGCGCCGCGTTGATAGGAGACTGTCATCCGAGGGGCGGGGCCGCGCGGCCTTCTCCGCCAATGCGCGGTGCCGGGGTCCCCCGTGTGACGTCACGCGTTGCCGAGCTGGGCGCGGAGCGAACGCGGAGCGGAGCGGCGGGGGAGGATGTGAGGGGGAGGGGGACACTGTTTCCCTGGGGAGGGGTCACATACTAACGCCGTTGCGCTCCCCCACCGGCTCTTTGCCGTTGTTTACCTCGGATTTCCCTGTACTCTTTCTTCGAGTCTGTGTTTTGATTGGTGTTTTGGTTTTTGTTTTTATTTATTTCTTCTTCCTTTATTCCCCTCCTTCCTCTCCAGTTTTGTTTTTTGCTGTCTTCCTTTTTTTCACCGAGCGTGTGCTGCGTTTCTTTTCCCGTTTAACTTTACAAAGGGATGAGCGAGTCCTTAACCGCGCGTCTCCGTCACCCTCTCCGTGCCGCCCGTCCCTATGGCCGCTATAGGTCCCGCGCAGGTGACGCTGTAGGATGCCCTTGTTCTGCGGGAACAGCTGCGTACACGCAGGCTTCCAGGAAAGGGAGTCCCGCTGCGGAGGAGCTGCTCTGCCGCTCAAGCCGCTGTGGCGATGGGCCGAGAGCCCTCGTTCTCCGCTCCCGGTTGCTTTTCTGTTTTTCGAAAGTTAAATTCATGCTGGAGCAGGGTGCGTTGTTTTTCTCTCGCCTACTAATTGTTGTTTCGTAATGAATCTGCAAAGCCGTGCGTCTGAGGAGCTGAGCAGCACCGCGGCCGACGGCTGCGAGCGTGAGAATGACAGCAGCTCCCAGCAAAAAAACGGGTTTGCGTGTGAAAGCAGCAGCACCGCTGCATTGGAAATCAAGTGTGAGACCGCTGGCTTGTTTTGTTTTGTTTTTTTTCTTTAGGAGTCCTCCTGTCTTGAAGGGAAACTATCAACATCGTGGGGGTTTGGGGGTGGGCATAGAATTTTTCTTGCCATTGAAATGGATGGTATCCAGTATTTCATATGTACTGTTTAAAAATGCATCATTTTATGCAGTTCCTTGTTTGAAACTAGAAAACAAGTGAAACAGCAAGACACAGTATTTTTTTATTGCTGAATTTTGAAAGGAGGCGTTTGCATCCAAGCAGCTCCATTCCTGAACGCTTGTTTTCACCGAAGCTTTGCACTAACACTCATGGTTACAGTACTGAAAAATCCTCACTTTTATTAGGCAATTCTGCAAACCCTTTTCAATATTTTAATTTGCAATTAGGACATTCTAGGTTGAAAAGTCCCATTTAACCAAAGGCTTAACTATTGTACGTGCTGTTCAGAACATGACCATCATAAACCAGGCAGCTTTTATGAGTTGCTCCCAAACAAAGAAAAATGCTGCTTGGATTGGAGAACACTCTCCAAGCGCTACAGGCCCTATCTAGGCTGAGAAATAGCTGCAGAACCAGGAAGGCTCTGTCCTAATGTGTATACATAGTCTCACCGGAGAGAGATTTTCGTGTGGAGCTCAGGTTATTGCATCGAAAGGATACGATGCCTTTTCATGTGCCAGTACTGTCACACTCTGTGAACAGTGGTTGCTTAGTGCACCCTGTGCTGGCAGCCTGCCAGAGATGTTGGTAATCACTGGTCACTTTTTGTTACATCTGACCTGGCAATTAGCAGTAACAGAGGAGACAGGCTCAAAAAAGTTTGGTGACGGAGATGGTGTCCAAAGTTGGTCACAGACAGGCTTGGTGCTTGCCTGCTTCCTGCAGGATGCCCTGGTCATTTGATCGTGGTGTCACACAGGGCTGTAACAAGCTGTTTTGGTGCTACTCCCATCAGGAGGGTGTCTGAGTCACAACCCTGTTGTGCAGGGTGTTGTACGTGCTGGGGAATGACAGTGCCCTACCTCAAGGAAATACAGTCTTGAAAAAACAGAGGTGACAGGTACATGTTTGTCTGCTCCTGGCCAGGACAGGAGATGGGAACAGGGCTGGGTGAGGAGGAGAACAAGCACCAGGATGCTGGCTGAGATCAGAATCATACCTGTGGGGGAGCTGAAGGGATTTGGAGCCAAAGGCAGGCACTTAAGGAAGGGCTATTATTGTTGGGTGAGCTCAAGTGGTTTTCTCAGTGGTTTTATGCAGTTTCTGGTAAACCACAGTCAGTGTCTGCATTTGTCCTTCCAAGCCTTTCATGGCAGTACCAGGTTATTTTTTTTTTTAACACCGTCTCAAGCAAGAGTGGATGCTGCTTGGTAAAGGGGTCCCTAAGAGGCAGAGGCAACCCTGTCTCTTGTGGATCAAAGCTCTCGGATAACCCAGAGTGTGACTGTCACACCTTCAGGTAATAGAGGAGGAGCCAGAAGGCCCTTTTCAGCCCCCATTATACACCACTTTGCCACCTCTGCCTGCAGGTCAGTGGTGTGACGTAGGCTGTGGAGCTTTCTGTGTCTAGGGTAAGACTTTCAGTTAAGGCAGGAGCTTCCTACCTGCTTGGTGCCCAGGGAGAAATAAGGAGGTTACTTTTTTACATTTGTAGGTCCCACATCCCTTCACCATGGTCAAGAATAATAGCAGAGGGTCCATGTTTTGGCTGGGTGGTGTGGAAACAGAATTGCAGGACTGAGAGACATGGAACAGAGTAGGATATACCATCAGGGATGTGGCTGGGGAAGAGTATGCCTCAGGAAAGGGTGCTTTCAGCACCAGCACTGAAACCACCTTGGTAATATTCATTCACCTTTATCCCAAAAAAAGAAGAAAAAATTTCTGTATTATGGTATGGTGAATGAGGGAGGCTAGAGTCTTATCAGATGCTTGGGTAAACTGGAGTATTTTGGCTACTGAAACACAACAATGATTTTTTCAGTTGAGCCTCTAAAAGGAATAGCAGTGGTGCCTGTTTGCAGCAGTTCTCATGGCGAGACTGCAAAACCCAATCCAAACACACCTTGCTAACTGGCAAGTACAGATTTCCAAATGACCTGTTTCTAGATATTTAAGCTTGGTATCTAAGGAATAGAAATGTCACATGGAAAAAAAATTATAGTGGCTGTTTTCAGAAATGAAAGTTGTGCTGAGGGCAGATCTGTTGGTACATCTGTAACCTCTGCAAATGCCACTTCATGAATAAGCATGGCTGGAAATCTACCAGCTGAAACACTGGTGTTTGGAAGATGTTTTTTTGAAGAGATCTGGAGTAAACTCAGCTGAGGTTTAGTGTGTGCCAAGCATCCCCTTTGTGTGTATGAACTCATGTTTTTGCCAGTAGGAGTTGCGTAAACTCACGATGAATTCTTAGGATATGATGACTTATCTGTAATAGACACGGTATGTAACATATACTGATCTCACTACAGATACAGACCTCTGTTGCCATATCCTCTTCTAAAGGTATGAAGGCCAGCCAGCCAGTGTAACAGCAGTGTCCTTATTCACAAGTCTAGTAGAGGTATGTGGGAATGGGTCAGTGGACTGTGGCCCCTCACAGAAGATAGCTAGATCTTCTTCAAGTGCTGGCTGTGTTTTGTTGATCTTCTAACCAGGAATGACAAATGGATGACCTTAGATTTGTCCTTTGCTCCTGAACAATCCTCTCTGAAATCAGGAAAAGAAAACTGAGCCTTGAGGGTGAGTCAACACTACCTTCATCATGTGGCTCCCTTCCACTGTTCACGTGCTGTTTGGGTCGTTTTTTTGACAAACCAAAGAAATATCAGAAACCTATAATTAGTGGAAGGCAGAAGGAGTTAAAATTACCTTCAGTCTGTGTGTAGAGCTCCACTGAATCGATGAGAGCTGAACGTGTGTCTCAAGGTCAGTATTGATGGTCTTGGATCTTGCAGTGATGTGATATGTGAAGCAGAACTGGGCTCCTTTATTTATACATATTTTTCACCCATCTCACAATAAACCCTTTTCATTCCTTTTGGTTCGTGACTTGGCCATGTTGATTCATGTGTTTGCCACTTCCAGGTTGGGTTATTTTGACTCATGCTATTTGGGCCTCAGTATAAAATTCAGAAGGAAGCCACAGCAGGAGAAATGACAGAGCAGAGGTAAAACCGTGGGACTGTGCCAGAAACACTTCTGAGAACTGATCACATCCTTTGTCAGCAGAGCGTCCTGAGAGCTGGTGAAGAAGCACCTTCTGCTCTTGGCTGGAGAATCTTACCTTCTTCCTGTTTAACTGAAGGACCTCATGCTGTATATGATTCTTTTTTTTTATGGGACGTCCTTTACTTATTTTGCAGCTGGGTCAATGAAGTGAATTTAACAAAGTAACAGAATAAATCATTGACTCAATAAACTGGGGCACAGCACAGGTCTGAAAACAGAGCAACACCACTGAGAGGAAAGGAGCAAGTAGCCCAAACAGATGGAGCACCTGTGGCTTTTGTCTTACGGGTTGGTAGAGCTTGGTCTTTAAATCAGAATGAGGTATAGGGTGTGTGCTTTACCCCTGTTCTTGGATATCCAGGTGGTTTGGCTCTAAGATTTGTCTGTCTTCACCAATGGATGGGTTCCAGGCACTAGTGGGAGTGCTGAAGGGATTATCTGATGCCTTGCAAAGAATGAGGCTCCTGGATGAGAAATGAGGCCACATTCTATAGGTGGTGTACATCACTTGATGAAGGTACTACGAACATTGGAAGGGTGTTGAGTAGGCAGGACTTGGGATGTTCTCCAGCCCACTGCTACAAGTCCTCTGATACTGAGCTGTTACAGTCATGAGTGCAAGAATAGAGACCTGGTTGTTAATGTGTGCTGGTAGGTGGGATATTCAGGTATGCCAGAGCTGTTGTTCCCCTAGCTAGAATAACAGAGGAGTTACATGGATCTGCCATCTCCAGACACTTGGGAAATCAATGAATTTTATCGCCAATATGAGAACATCAGTGAATGAATCCTCCTGGGGATCTCTATTCATGCCTTGGCTGAAGGAGTGGTAGGTTTCAAGGCTTTAAAAGCAATGTTAAGAATTTGCAGGGTTTATGTGAAGGCGGGCAAAGGAAGCTCTTGCAACTGTTGCCATCTTTATGTTCCTCCTAGAGGCTACAAAGAGTTGACGGCAGGAGGATTTTAGAAAAAGCCAAAGAAGGGGTGGAAAATTAGGCAGTTTAGCCAAAAGGACTGCCCTTATTGTCAATAACGTAGACATTGCAAAGCATTGTGTTGTTTCTAAGCCATGTGCTCAAAGCAAAGGGTTGGGCATCTCAATTCCTGAGCTGTGTTCCTGTTCCACCTCTGGTCTAGGGTGTGCCTTCATGTGAGTGATTACACAGCTTACACCTCAGTTTCCCTTCCTGCAAAGTGGAAAGAAAAGAGCTAAAGTCATTGTAGGTTTAAGAAGCTTAAAACATTACTTTCTGGAAAGCTCTTTTGAATATTTCCCTGATGAAAGATGCAAGTGATGGTAATGTTGGTAAAAACCAGACCACATCTGTTCTACTTGATTAAAATAGTACAGTAGCATTTCAGATGTAAATATTAATTGATTTCTGCACTGCAGATTTCTTCTTGGATATTTAAATTGTTGCTAAGGAGGAGGGAAAGGCTATCAGGGAGATTAACAAATCCATTATTAAGGCTGGAAATGGAGGGCTGCCGAAGTGCCATTTAATAAAATGTAAAAAGCCCCTTTCTAAAGGGCGAAGCAGCAGAACACACAATGAAAGTGAATCACAGCTGCCAGAAGGGATGCCAAGCAGCAAGCACTTATAATCAGAAAACTGTACTTACAGATCATTTGAAGCCACTAAATTAAATGATCTCATTCTCCCCTAGAATACTCTTCCCTTAGCCCCTCCCCAGTATTGCCTGTGAATTGCTCAACCACATTTTAAACTGACTTTGGGGGGTTTTTGGTCAGCAGATGAATAGCATTGGGCCTCTTGGTGCCATTCACTTTCCACCCACTTTTGTTTCTGTCACATACAACTCTGGCATTTTGCAGACTGACCTGCCCACACAACCACTTGGGATGGCAACGGAAAGATTTTGCAGATCTGCTGTGGCTCCGTGGTTGGCTTGCCTGACTATTCAGGGCTCCTTCCTTGGGAAGATGTCCCACAGTTTATTCTCAAATTTGTCTTTGTTTCACACAGTTGTTTTTTTTTTCCCCTAATTGTGCATTGTTGACTTCAAAAACAAAGACTTGGAAGCTGAGCTAATGCATAAATGGAAGAGCTGATCCTACATCATTTCACACAGAACTGATCCTGCTGTTACTTCATTCCAGTGCTGATTTAATTTACCATGTGTATCAGTGTCCTCCTCATTTTATACTCTCTTATTTTGTATCTTGAACTAGCTTCAGGAGGCTGACTCTTTGATGCAATCCTAAACTACCCCTTTGTTGTCCAGCTATGGCTTTCCTGGCTTAATCCTAAAGCAGCATCATGTATCTCCATATGGGCCTCCCCAAAAAAACTGGTGGTGGTGGTGAATGCTGACAAGAATCTGTCTTGCAGTGATTTTGAGGATTCATCATGGGTGTTTTGAGGGGTTGTGGTGGGGCATGTGTTAATGTGTAGTTTGCTGATCCCAAGAGGCAAATGGCTCCCTGGTTTTAGGAAGTAGAGGCAGTGCAGTTAGAGCCCAGGAATGCTCCTGCATTAACTCTGCTGTCAGGGAGCAGTGTGTGCACCTGTGTCCTTTTTCCTTTGTGAGTAATCCAAGATCATGTAAGTACTCCCTGAGACTGCTCAAACGCCAGACATTCCATGTGCTTTTAACAGTCTGTTCTATTGGCAGTTTTCAGTGTAGGGGGAAAAAAAAGAGGTCAAGAGAGAGAGAATATTTCCTTCCCTGAGTTCTCCCCTAGACAAAAGCCAGTTTTTACAAGTGCTGTGATCTGCCTCAGTGTAGGCACTTGAATGGAGGCTGTCCTGCCTGAGTGAGGACTGGGGCTCGAATTTCCACAGTACAGAAGGAGGGAAGTACATCCCTGAAGGTGTCCCAGCTTCCTTTATCATTCGACTATGCTATCTTCCTTTATTCTTCAACTACACCATCTTAAAAGAAACAAAACAAATCAGCCCTTTGAGACTCAGAAATGAAAAGGGCTGTGTAAGAACTGAATAGTGGTATTATTTTTACCTCCATCAGCTGCAAGCCTGCAGTTTTCTGAGGAAACCTCAGAAATGGTGAATCAGCAAAATGTGTTTAAATAAAAGTTAGCTACCCCAAATCCACTCTTTTTCAGGCCTCGAGTGCTGCCAAGTCCTGCACTCTTCATCACGAATCTCCTGCTATTTCATGCTTTGCTTAAAGCTCTTGCTACCAGACACAGGCCATTAACTGAGAATCCCAGCATTTATAGTTTTTTTTTTTTTTTTTTAAAGGTACTTTTCCAGGTTCCATTCTGATATATGAATGCTTGCAAATATAACCAGTCACAGCTTAAGGGTTGAGATCCACGGAACACAACCCCAATCTGAACGACAGAAAAATCATTGAAGGGTTTCTAAGTCAGTATTGATTTGAGATTCAGATTTTTACTCCAGATGTTCTGATTCTGGTTTTTAATGTTCTCCTATTCTTCCCTCTATGAGCATAGATCAAATGTTTTAGAGACTGGTTTCATACTACTAAATGCTAACTTTTTAAAGCGCCATTCTAAAAAACTTTAAAGTACTTGGCAAAAATCAAGAATTGCAGAAGGGATCATGAATTTTTGTACCTGTATGAAAGTCAGTATATAAATATGACATTGAGATGCTGGGAAATGTGGAGATGGGACAGAAGAGGTATAGATGTGACAGTATTTATTATAATGTGGAGGTGGTCATCATTTTTATTTGCTTACCTGCTAGTTTAGACATACAGAGTGAGATTGCTCTCTATGACATCTTTTGCCTATGATCTTAAAGGGCTGTGTTCCCATTAAAAAATGAGTCTTGCACCTGTCTCCCATCAAAAGCACTGTATGAACCACTCCATGTGTGAATTCCCAGAGCCTGGCACCTTGTCTTTAGTTACATCTCTACAGGTGAAATGTGAGGAGCTCCCACCGTGTGGCAGCAGCTTTGTCTTATGTAGCCTTTCTTTGCTTTATCCTTGCCACCGTCCTGATACTTCTACAGGTGGAAAGTCCTGGCGTTTGCAAGGAGAGGGATGAAGTGCCTGCAGGTTCTTCCTACGTGATGCCTGCCTTGCCCCTAGCATGTTGCTGGGGCACGAAGCTCTGTCGTGCAGACGCTAACTGAACCAGACATTTAAAAAGAGAGTAATTAAAAACTTTTAAAACCATAGCGTGTCAGGAGTTGCTGTCCGTGGGTGGCTGCCTTAGCAGGCAGTGGTGGTAGCCCTGGTGAAAGTCATCACCCCACCACTGACAGCTAGGCATACGGACTGCGAGCGCTGCTGGGCTTCTGTTGCTGCGAGCGAGAGGAAGGACGGGGCAACCCGTTCTCACCTCAGAGCCGGAGTGGGCACGGAGCCCTCACTTCGGGGCCTGTGTTGGCGCGCAGCCAACTCCTCGGGGCCTGGCGGCCGAGACCTCGGAGCCCGGGTGGGCACGGAGGTGTCACCTCAAGCGTGAGGAAAAGCAGCCGTTGCCCCGGACCTCCCCACGCGTGGGTGCCAGCGCCGACCATCGCCGGCCCCGTGCTGCGGCGCCGGGCGGCAGCGGGGGAACTGCATTTCCCAGGCAGCCCCGCGGCCCGCCCCGCCCCTGCTCCCGTGAGCGCCGGGCGGAGGTAAACAAAGTGGTGCGAGGCGGCGGGTGCGCGGGGCGGGGCGGCCGCGGGGGCTGGTCCCGCCGCGGGGCTGGGGGGCCGGTCCGGGAGGGGGTGAGCCCAGGCAGGGCCAGAGGGGGTTGAATCCTGGCAGGGCTCGAAGTGGGGTTAAATCCGGGCCGGGACCGGCGGGAGGGGGCTGCCCTGCGGGCCGGACCGGAGCAGGGATTGTGAGTGGGGGCGATAGGGACCGGTCTGGGTCAAGAACAGCAACAGCTTTGGCCGCGTTACCTCCCCCGGAGGGAGGATCCCAGTCCCGGTCCTTCCTCCGGCATTTCCTCGCGTGTTCCCTTCCTACCGCCGTGCGCCCACTCCTCGTCCTCTCAGGAGAGCCGCCCTCCCCCGGGACGAGAGGGCTGTCGGTTTGAGGAGGCCCAGGGACTAGGGAGAGACGGCGATCCCTCGCTCCTCCCCACCACAGCCGCCCCCGTTTCCAGCGGGGGAGCTGGGAGCGTGGGGGCGGAGGGGGACTCGGGACTGCGGAGTCCCCCGGCTGCCGGCCTGGGGGCCATGGAGCAGGTCCAGATGATCAACATCCAGCGGCTGCTGGAGGCGGCCGAGTATCTGGAGCGAAGGGAGAGAGGTAATGGAGGGAGGAAGGGTGCTGGGATAACAGCCCTTCGTGGGGGGTGTGGGGTTGGGGTCAGAAACCCCGCGGAGGGGTGAGAGTGACCCTGAAGAACGGAATCCGAGCGAGTGTTTGCTGGTGGGCTGGTGGTAAATACCTAACAGCGAGGGATTTGATGAGGAACAAGGCTTGACAGGTCCTCCTGGAGATGGTGGCTGAGGTGGAAGGGCTTTGCAGAGAGGGGGAAATTGAGGTGAATGTGATTTCTGGAAGAAAAAGTGAGCATTGGTGTTGAAGTTGCCCACTGGGCAGGAAGGACAGTGGCTCTGGCTTTGCAGAGACCTTGATGGCACAGTGCAATACGTCTGGTTTGCCCGGTTCAGGTAGCTTGGACAGGAGAGAGATGAGGTGAGCTCTGGGCCGTCATGTTTTATTTTGATGTTTTCAGGTGTTTGAGTGGTAGTGTCCTTCCTCCAAGGTTGGCAGAGCCTTTACACTCCCCTTCCTCTCTTTTCTCCACCTCCCAGTCCACTTCCCTCTGAATACATCATCAGTCATTTCCCTGAGCTGTTGTGGTTAAGGGCCTCCCCAGCTAGGCTGACGGGTTAGTGGTGAGGCCTGCCTGCTGACTCTTTTTTTTTTTTTTAATTTATTTTAATTTTAATGAGCCTGTTGATTCTCATACAGAATGTGAACATGGCTATGCCTCGACCTTCCCCTCCGTTCCAAGTCCCGGACTACAAGACCCAAAGCCCCCACGGAGGCTGAGCAGAGCAAGAAAACACAGCGGCAGTGGCAGCACTGCAAGTCTTGCCAACAGGTATGGTGTGGGCAGGAAAGCTGGGGGTGCAGGGCTGGCTGGCAGGGTGGAGCTGGAGAAGAAAGACAGAGGCAGAGGGCAGAAACTTACCCTGTGGGGAGAATGGGAAGAGTCTGAGCACAGGGTGATTCAGAGCTGGGGCACACAGGTACAGCATCCCTCCTAGATCCATGGTCCTGAGAGGAGAGGGGACATGAGGGAGCTGTATCTGAAGTGGCACTGCTGGCTGACTTTGTGCCAAGGCTCAGATGCTGCAGAGGGAAGGGGAATAGGGAGATCTGTTCATAGAGTTTAGGGAGGAGGTAGGCACAGCTATTTGCACTATATACAGCTGATGTCTTTCCAACCCAGAAGTCATTGCTTTTAAGGGATAGTGTGCATGCAGCTTGGGTGCTTTGGGATTGTAATGACAGACATGATCTGAAGCAAGGAAAGATGTTTTGAAATGGATCCCCTACAACAAATGGGAGAGAGGGAGATGACTGGCTGCTATGTACAATGTGTTAAAAATTCATTTCAGAAAAATGAAGCTGTCTTTCACTCTGCCTTTCCAGGGCAAGGGAATTTCCCAGCTTTCTAATTGCTTGGTAATAGTAGAACTCCGTAGTTTTGACACGTCTCCTATTATACAGTGCTGTAGTCTTGGTTTCTTCAATCTAGAAGAGATGACAGGATTAAACCTATCATTTGTTGTTGCTGTTCTTTTTTTTGGTTTTTTTTTTGCTTCCTTTGGTAGAATTATTTGGTCAGACCTTGTTGAGACCTTCTGGGCTAAAGAAATTTTAGAAACAAACTATAATTTGGAAAAGGTAATTGCAGGCTTGCTTTTATTGCAGTGAGGCCTCTGCAATCCATAAAATGGTGGCAGGTGGCTCAGGTGATTAAAGCTTTCTTGAGGCCGTTGGGAAGTACCTGTAAAGGCCTAAGGGAAAAGTGCCACTGCAGTGATTCTGCTTCATCAGCATTTGATAATAAAGGTTGTTTGAAGTGATGTTAGGACACTTTGCTGTGGGGAAGTTTTTTTGATCAGGCTCAGTGTATCCTGATCTCTTTGTATGCTGCATGTTTACATATGCTTCCCTTCTTCATCCAGCCTCTTCTGATGGCAGGGTAGTCATAGCTCTTTACCGTTTCTCATGAACCACAATCCCAAATATCAGTGACTTTGTGTTGGGAAATGATTGCAAATGCTGAACCAAGATCTGTGTTTTTCCCCTCTAGGTTTCTCACATACTGTTTCTCTATCCCACACCTCTTTCACTCAAAGGCCTTTGTCATAGCAATCTGCCGTTCCCCAGAGGAGGGCTTGGAAGCACATCCCTCTCAGGAGCTTCTGAGCACCAAATCCAGCAGCCCATAGGCTGGAGAGGCATGCAGAGCACTCCCCATCCTTAAGGCCTGGGCACTCAGTGTGCCCTGCCAGCACAGACCCAGGCACAATTCTCAGGGAGCACCTTTCTGTGCTGAGACCAGCCCACAAGGCTGTTTAGTGTGACAGGCTGACTACGTTGGTATGGGGGAAAAGGCAAACAAAGAAGCAGAAAATATGTTTTCTACTTTTGGATTTGGATTTTTATAGAGTCATAGAATCAGTCAGGGTTGGAAGGGACTACAAGGACCATCTAGTTCCAACCCCCCTGCCATGGGCAGGGACACCTCACACTAGATCAGGCTATCTAATGCCTCACCCCAGCCTGGCCTTGAACACCTCCAGGGATGGGGCTTCCACTGCCTCCCTGGGCAACCCGTTCCGGGGTCTCACCACCCTTGTGGTGAAGACCTTCTGCCTAACATCCAGTCCGAATTTACCCATTTCTAACTTTGTTCCAGCTTTGTTTTGTTTTGTTTTTTAACCTTCCTTATACAAGGAATACTGAGGCCAAACTAATCTTTAGAGCAAGAATGTTACCCAGTATGTTACATCCCATGATTGTTTTGGCCTCAGGGAGTGACCAGGGTCAGATCTACTCCAGGAAGACACCAGAGCAGGTCTTTTGGGGAGCTCAGACCTCACACACATAGTTAGAAATGGGAATTTCTTCTAGTGCATGTTGTAGCAGCTTGCACTTGCTGTAGGAGATGGCAGGCCTTCCAGATGGCTGCAGTGCTGGGAAGTGACAACTGTGAAGTTAGGGTGCCTCCAAATGCACTGCAGTGTGTTTTGTGTGATGCTGAGTATAGCATCAGCCTTGTTTAAGGAAGGCTCAGTATCATTCCTTCCTGTTAAAATCAAAGGGACAATTCAGTAAGTTCTGTGTAGTGGAGTCCGAATGGACTTTGAATTAAGTATCAAGCCTTTGATGGAGGGGCAAACTTATATTTCATATATATAATAAGATTTTTCTTAGATTACTTTTGTCTCAAAATGCTTAATTAGCATAGCGCAAAATACATATTTAGATAATATACAGACCTTGTAAAAGGGTCTCTTAAGTAACCTTGGCAAAGCATAGTTGTCTTTTTTTTTTTTTTTTTAAATCCTTTTTCTTTATTTATACACTTTTAGAAATGGAAGTGTCTACATTCTTGCTGGTTGTAGTGCAGGATATTTACAGGTGCTCTTTAATTTGTAGTCTTAATCCAGGTATTTCCCTTCAGCATTTGCATCCCAGACACAATGGCTGTTTCTTTCCAATAGCCTCTGTACTGTCATGGCACAAACACCCAGAAAGTTCTGAGGAACATGCAGCCCAGCTCTGTGTGGCAATAGTGGAGCAAATCTTAGAGAACTATGATGGTCTCCCAGTCCCTGAAAAATAATTGATTTTCTACCCCAAACAGAAGTGTGCAGATAAGAGGAAAAAAAACTGTCTCATTATTTCTAGTTTACATGATGCATTTTTAAAGAGGGACGCTGTGGATCAGGTTGTCTCTCCCTTTGTTTGTCTCAGTTGTGTAACTGACAGCATGCAGGTTGCTGCAGAGGGGCTGCCCTTTGCAGTCCTTGGGACATTATCTCTATGTATGTGTAGTGTTTTGCATGGGTATTTTAAAGACCTGGTGGCACATGCTCTGAGTTAAGACCTGAATATATTTAAGAATATGCAGTCTTGCTTTAGTCAGGGATATTTAGGTACTAGAACTTTGCCACCTAGACAAATGTGGAGAATCACAGCCTTGGTTAACCGGACTTCATAATAAACACGAGAAACCATTTAACAGAGTTAAAAGCAAAACTCAAGCAATTCATTTGGCCAACTCATATCAATTATAAATCAATTTTGCTTTTTAAAAAGTTTCTCTTGACAAAAGTGTCTTCTCATTTTCAGATTGAGATGAAAAATTAGCAGAGATTTATTTTACAGTGTCACTTGTTTGTTCCTTCTGAAGATATTTCTGGAACAGAAGCTGGCTTCTAAAACCTTGCTAGAGAAGTGAAGTAGTCCATGCTATGAGTACGGTACTGTGGGTACATAAACCTGCATTCAGTGTCACTGGGAACTGCTCTTGTGAAGCACTTCTAAACAGACCCAATTAGTGGACAGGTTCATTTTAGTTAGTTAGGATTAGACTGGTTTGATAGCTATAAATTTTTTGAAAATAATTGAGAAGACTTTTTAATCAATTTAAATAGTTGTGTCAGCAGGAAATCAAATAAACAGCAAGGATGCTAAATGATTTTATTTCCCTCCTCCCCCCCCCCCCCCCCAATAATACAATCAGTTTAATTAAGTTAGGATGTATAAGGAAATCTGAAATGATGTTACAATGTTAGAGTGTCATTTGTGTGTTGTTTTATCTATTTATTTAGACTCTCAGGCATGTAGAAATGCCTGTTATTTTTTTGTCTGATCATGGGGAAATGCCAAGCACCCTCCCAGCAGTGCTAGGAGCCTTCAGCTCTCCCAGGAGGTCTGTGTTGTTAAGGGCACTCAAAGGATCTATTGCTCAGCTCCACAGAGGAGAGTTTGATCTCTGTCCAGTTTCTTTTTCCTTTCATTTTCCTCTCTTCCTATTATCCTCCCTTGTGTCTGAGGCTGCTTCCCATGGGCCTTTTCGACATCTACAGGTTTGCAGGTTGCTGCAGAGCTTGAAATCAGCAGCTCTAATGGGTATGGTAAGGAATTTTGGATATGGTGTCTTGAAAAATCTGAGTGTCTGGGTTTCTTTGCCCTTCTGGCTATTCTACTGATGCAGCTCCTCATTTTCTCTTTTGTTGTGCTCTCCTCTGCCCATTTATATTTTTTTCCACACTTGTAAATCCCATCACTTGGTTTTGTGCTGAATCTTCTCTGTAACCCTTCACTCTCATAACCTTTGAAGCTGTTTTTCAAGGATTGGGATGGGGCTATACTGTTGAAACCCTCAGGTACCGTTGGCCTTAAACTTAATTTGCTCACCATGTCCCTGAGCAAGGATGGGGGCAGGTGGATGTGCATTAGGTACTTCATGTGCCTCAAGTGATGGCTTCGTGCACCAGAGGTTCACAGATATGGGCACAGAAGTTGAAAGGATGTGGCATGTGTAGCTGCGAGTTAACCTTGTCTGTCTGGCACACCAGGAAGCCTGATTTACCAGTGCTGTGCAGCTGTACCTTGATTTGCAAGGGAGGAGTAGTGGGGCTGGTCAACACTTGCTTAAATGCAGCTTCAAATATATATATATAAAAAACATTTTTTTTTCCTTGGAGGAGGTTCACTGCCCTCCCCCACACTGTGCTAGTGACTGAGTACCTGGCAATTTTCAGTCCTCCTTACAGCCTCTGGAGTTAGGACAGTGCTGTAATTTTGATTTTTACTGGGGGAGAGGACACAGAGGGGGCTGAGTGGTTTGCATATTTTGTGTAGGAAATTCCTGAAAGAGCAAATCACTGTGTCAGCCAGTGTTTGTCTGCTTTTCTGCACAAAGACCCTACTGCTTTTGTCACGTCCCAAAGAGCTGAGCCTTTTTGTTTACAGCATTGCTGCTTTCTAGCCTCTATCAGGTGTTATTTGTTTCTGGATTATACTTTGTTTATTTGTTTTCTTTTTCCTCTTAGCCACTTGCACTCATGCTGGATCACACCTTACTCCACAGCTAGTGGGAGTTGAATTTTGACTTGCTCTGTGTAGGTGGGTTATAATCTGGCCCTTGTATGATATGCTGGGGGTAGACTGCTTTCTGTGTCAGCCTTGTAGTGCCAGGGAGCTCTGTTCATGGCTCAGGACTTGGCTTTGCTTCATAGAGTACAAATCCACGTGTGTAGAGCAGAATGGATGAGATTTGCTGTGTTATGTTTTGATTTATGCCACATTTTGATAACATACAGTGTGATTACTATCTGGCATCTTCATGCTGCTGTTGAAATTTTGTTTAGCAATAATTGAAGATGGAGTCTTGCCTTCCAGGAGAGAGTGTACATGAATATTCTAGGTAATGTTTCAAGAAAGGAAAACTAGACAAGGCTCAACTGTTAAGGGTTGCTTCTCTGTCAGAGATGTTGAGAGGGACTGGCTGTCAGTATTGACTGTAGGTAGGTGAGAGCATGACTTCTTTTTGAGATAACATAGTAGCAGTTTGAGTAGCAGACTGGGAAAATGGATTGCTGGTCCATGCACATGAGGTGGCATCAGCCCTTGTTTAAAATCCCAGTATCTTCTGTAAGTTTGTGCTGGAGCACAGTTGTTCAGAACAGGTTGACAGCTAGGGCTGTACTCAAATAGCTCAGTTCAGCCTCAACATGTCTTGTCTGCCTATTTGATGTAATTTGCCCCAGTGTGGTCTGCAAGTGTAGGCAAGCAAGTCATACTGATTCTGGAGTTTCTGAACCTGCTGGCACTAAGTTGTGCCCTTCCTTGTCTCTGCCAGCCTACATGAGAAGCTGAGACTCTGCCAGCATTTTTTTTGGGGGAAAAAATACCCCACATAGGTGAAGTTTTGTATTCAGTGTCTTTTCAGCAATGCTTGGCTTTGCAGTACTACAACTGGCAGGTTACCGGGCCAAAAAAAAAAAAAGAAGGTGAACCTAGTAAATGTCAGAAGCATAAACCCCAGTCCCTTGTGAGGAATTAGGCCCTCAAGGTAGTAGAGCTGATGTAGGAATTTCCATGGGGGAACCTGCTCTGCTCCCCTTTGTCACCTTGTTTATTTTAATAGCCCTCCAAGCAGAGGCTGCAGAGCTGCAGTGTGTACTTTCCTTTTTGTGTTAGTAATGGAGCCATGGGTAGCGTGATCTGTGTGGCAGGCAGTCTGTGCAGAAACCCACGGTTCTGGGCTGAATTTATGCTTGGATACCTTCAGTAGATGTAAAATTTAATTTGTAGTCTCTGTCTGAGTTGTGCAAAGATGCCTTTGTGTAAACTAGAAGCAGGCCCGGCTGTTGACGTTATCTGCAACTTGGCTATAACTCACTGCTGCAGCATCTGGCTGTTGTGAATTGTCACTCTGTGTGGCTGAAGGATCATTATGCCTTTGAACTCTCAGATTTGGGGGAAGCCTCTACAGGAGCATGCTATTTTGCAGCAATGGGACTGTAAGGTCTCGTGATGTTCATGTTGCAGCATTCTGCTGTACTCTGCTCTGCTCCCATGCATCACTGGTAACACTGCTGGTGCAGTGAAAAGAACCTTCAGATTTTGGTTCTTGGGGTCTTTTGAAGTGTGGATGTTGTTAGTTCTAGCTCCTAGAGAGATCTGGTGCCCTGGGAAGGTAGGGGTGATATTTGGGTCAAGCCTGATCATCATCTTGCTGGATGGCCACACTCGGAGAGTTGTGTTCAACAGCTCAATGTTCAAATGGAGGCCACTGACAAGTGGCATTCCCTAGAGGTCTGTACTGGGACTAGTGCTGTTTAACATTGTTGTCAGTGATACCAGCATTGGGATTGGGTGCACCCTCAGCAAGTTTGTGGATGACACCAAGCTTTGTGGTCCAGTTGACACGCCGGAGGGAAGAGATGCCATTCGGAGGGACTTGGACAGGCTTGAGAGGTGGGCCCAAGGTAACCTCATGAAGTTCAACAAGGCCAAGTGCAAGCTCCTGCACCTGGGTCAGGGCAATCCCAAGCACAAATATAGGCTGGGCAAGGAGTGGCTTGAAAGGTGTCTAAAGGAGAAGGACTTAGGAGTGTCAGTTGACGAAAAAGTCAACATGAGCTGGAAATGCGCACTTGCAGCCCAGAAGGCCGATGGTGTCCTGGGCTGTATCAAAAGAAGTGTGAGCAGATGGGTGAGGGAGGTGATTCTCCCCCTCAACTCTGCTCTTGTGAGACCTGGAGTACTGCATCCAGTTCTGGTGCTCACAGCATATGAGGGACATGGAGCTGCTGGAGCAAGTCCAGAGGAGGGCCACAAAGATGATCAGAGGGCTGGAGAACCTCCCCTCTGGGGACAGGCTGCAAGAGTTGGGGCTGTTCAGCCTGGAGAGAAGAAAGGTCCAGGGAGGCCTTATAGCAGACCTTCTAGTACCTGAAGAGGGCCTACAAGAAAGCCAGGAAGGGACTTCTTACAAGGGCTTGTAGTGATAGGACCAGAGGGAATGGCTTTAAGCTTGAGGAGGGAAGATTTAGACTAAATATTGGGAAGAAATTCTTTACAGTGAGGGTGGTGAGACACTGGAACAGGTTGCCCATGGAGGTCATGGATCCCTTCTCCCTGGAGGTGTTCAAGGCCAGACTGGATGAAGCCTTGAACAACCTGGTCTAGTGTAAGGTGTTTCTGCCCATGGCAGGGAGTTGGAACTAGATGGATTTTCAAGGTCTTTTCCAACCTAAACCATTCTAAGAGTCTATGAATCTCTTCATGGATGGGATGGGACCTACAGGAAGGCTGGAGAAGGACTGTTTAGAAGTCTTCTAGTGATAGCAGTTGTTTTAAACCAGAGCAGGGAAATTTAGGTTGGACATGAGGAGGAAGTTCTTTACAAGGAGAGTGGTAAAATCCTGAAACAGGTTGCCCAGAGATGTGGTTGAGGCCCCATCCCTGGAGGCATTCAAGACCAGACTTGATGTGGGTAGCCTGATACAGTTAAATGTGACCTTACTCACTGCAGGGTTGTTGGACAAGATGACCTTCAGGAGTCCCTTCCAACCCAATGCAATCTGTTAATCTGTGGATTTGCCTCATTTATATTCAGTGTGCAGTCAATTCTCTGGTTTTAAGCAGTATTCCTTGTCAAATGTTTTGGGGTTTTTTGTCTGCTGTCTCCACATTTGTACCCTTTTTATATCTTCTCTGTAATGCCTTATCCACAACACAAGCAGAGGTTTCTCCTTTGTGCTTTTGTTTAACCTGACCTGATCCTTTGCTTGACAGTGAATTGGTTGTCACCTGTAGTGTGGTTTCTATCAGCTCCTCTATTTTTAGGTAAGACTCACTTTTTCCTTTCTCACTCCAGGTTGAGCTTTCCAATACATTTCTCTCTCTGGCCCAAAACAGACCAGTCCATGTCATGCATCTGAGTTAATTGTCTTGCTTGTTGGAGTTCCTTCTGTTGATCATTGCCTGGTCCCTCCTGACAAACTTTTCCCCAAATTCTGGGACTGGCTTTTGTTTGTTCTCCTCTTGAGAATGTTGGCTTCTACTCCCTTTGAACCAACAAAGACAGGATTTGTTTTGTTGACTATTTTGGGCTCTCTTGATCAGAGGCTATAGGTCTCTGGGGCTGTGCACTTGGCTGGCCTTTGCCCGGATCTCTTCTCTCTGAGACACTGCCTTGTTGATCAGCTCAGAGGGAACAGGCCTGCTTTTTCCATCCTGCTGGATATATTCCCATGTCTTATTTCTCCGCTCCCTACTGTACTTCCATTCTCTGATCTGAAAGTGATTTCACTTCAGTTCTATGGCTTTATGAACCCATTTTGAAGTAGCTTAGATGATTTCCAGCATTATCTTAATTACTTGTTTATACTGTGCTGCTCAGTCTCTGACAAGCAGGCATGTGGACTGAGAGCAATTCTTTTACCTCAATTTTGATTAAAGTTCCTCTGCATAAGTAAGTTGATTATTTTCTGAACACTTCTCCTTTATCTCCTTCCATCTGCTACACTGTCAAGAAAGGAGAAGTTATGCAAAGGGACAGATGACTTAGGGATTGCTGTTGAGACTATTACTCAGTTGTCATTGCCCAGGTGCTTGGGCAATGTATAGATCCAGTAAGGTAACATGCCACCAGTTCTGATTTGCCTTTAACAGTCAGTCTACAAGCTGCAGCAGTTCATGAACTCTTTCACAAGTAGCTTGGCCATCTGGGAGCAGTGGGAGGTAGCCACCTCGCTGCCTTCCTGTTAGTTGCTCCTGCTTGTGAGCCAGTACTGTAAGAAGAGAAGAAATAAGAGCTCTTCTGTTTTCCTCAACCTTCCCCTTTCATGGATCTCCCAGATGCTAGATGAGTGTGTCCCTGTTGACAGAATATAACCCCAGACATCAGGAAATCTGGGTTCTCTTCCTGATATTGTTACAGCCTGTGTTATTCTTTCCTTAATACAGTGTGTAGCTAACAGTGATGTTAATGTATTTTCAAGTGTAATTCCCCTCCCCTCCATCTCCAGGCACAGCATTGCGAGGAATATGGTTGTAACATGAGAGGTAACTAACAAGTCTAAATAGAAGTGAAGGAAGTCTGGTCTGGCCCACAGCCATACAAATGCCATCAGTTTCTTTTCAAGCAAAGTGCATTTCAGTCAGGTGACACTCACTTAGCCTCATTTTCCCCAGTGCATCTGAAGGCAGTTTCTGTAGGTCAGAGTACGCGTGTTGCAGACAAGTGCATGCTCCCCACACAGGCTGTTGTTCTGCGGATGACATTGCTAAGGCTATTTCTGGATATGACCATCTTCCTTGAAAGGGTAACATTATGTGTGGGAAGAAGCATGGTATAGGGCAAAGGGCTGGCATGCTGGGCCCTTGGATCGTTTCCCGAGTCTGCTGCTGGAAGTCTGCAAGATCTGGGCATGTCAGAGGACCTACATGGGTCCTACCCATGGTCCCCACCATCTGTGTGTTGGGGTAGTGTGCACGTTTTTCTAATGCTGTTTTCAGGAAGTGGAATCAGTGATTTTGAGCTTGTGGCTGCTTGAAAAGATGAAAGCTGGGACCCTAAGCTTTCTAAGTAGATTTGGAAATTGCCTCCTGCCTTTTTTCTCTTTTTGTCAATCACTGCAATCTTTCTGCCATACAAGTACCAGCAACTCTGATACTGATTCTGGTGCAGCCTTGGAAGAGACTGAGTTTATGACCATGCAGTGAGACTCATGGAGTGTGCTGCGAGACAATGGGACAGGAACCACACAAAGCTTTCTGTTGGGCCTTATCACAGGATGTTAGGGGTTAGAAGGGACCTCCAGAGATCGAGTCCAACCCCCCTGTGCCAGAGCAGGACCACAGAATATAGCACAGGTCACACAGGAATGCATCCAGACAGGCCTTGAAAGCCTCCAGAGAAGGAGACTCCACACCCTCTCTGTAGAGCCTGTTCCAGTGCTCCATGACCCTTACAGTAAAGAAGCTCTGCCTCATGTTGAGGTGGATCTTCCTGTGCTGTAGTTTATACCCTTGCCCCTTGTCCTATCACAGGGCACAACTGAGAAGAGCCTGCTTTTGAATATTCAACAGAGAAAATGTTGTTAAGAGAGATGTTAAGGTGTTAGCAGGGGATGGAGACAGTCTGTGCCTCATTCTACTTAATTTTGCTTCATGTGATCTGTTTATGATGATTGTGTGGAAAGGCTGTCCTTCCCAAATAGCACTTGAGAGAGAGCTGGGGGACAATGCAGACCTGATACCAGTGCAAAGAGGTATCTGTATTTTGTATGCTCATTCTGCACCATGCTCTTCTCCCTTTGTGGGACAGCTTGGAGGTGCCATGGTGAAGCCACCTGGCACTTCTCACGAAGTCCTGAAAAGAAAAAAAAAAAAGTTCACTCAATGTGTTAAAAATAAATAAATAAAGTAAAATGAGAAATTTGTCTCCACAAGGCCCTTGCATTGTTTATCATGGACAGAAATCTTGCCTTGTTAAAGGCAAAGAATACAGAACAATAGAACTGTCTTGGTTGGAAAAGACCTCTTAAGATCCTTGAGTCCAACCATTGACCTAACACCACGTGGCCATTAAACCACTTTCCAAAGTGCCGTGTCCAGAGTTTCTTGAACACCTCCAGCAACTCAATGCCCTTCCTGTAGTAAGCGATGCAAAACTGAACACAGTAGTCAAGGTGTGGCCTTGCCAGTGCTGAGTACAGGGGCACCACCACTTCCCTACTCCTGCTGGCCATACTGTTTCTGTTACAAGATGCTGTTGGCCTTCTTGACCATCTGAGCACACTGCTGGCTCGTATTCAGATGCCTGTCAACCAGCACCCCAAGGTCTTTTTCTAATAGGCAACTTTTTTGTTTTCCTGACCTGTGAGAATCTACCTAAATTTGGCCAGGATCTAAATCATTATAGACGCTGACTGCCGCATGCACCTCAAGGGAGGTGGGCTAGAGTTACTCTACTGAAATTCCTAAAGTACCTCCCAAAATGAATATACATCAACCTTTTTCTGATCTCTGTACATGACCCCCTTCTGATGTGTTTGACTGTGGTCTGAGAAAGGAAGGTGGTGTTTTCTGTAGGACCTTTGCTCACTTGTCACGCAAGTTAGAAGGCAGAAGAATGGAGCAGGGGACAGCATATTGGAGAACTCTCTTCAGTGTGGCCCCTGTCTGCAGCCCTGTGTATATTCAGCAAGTTTATTTCATCCTGGCTTGTCACAGAAGACCCCCAAATAGATTGTTACTCATGTTGTGATTTTATTTTTTAATTACCTTTTTTTTTTTTTTTTTTTTT
>WBNM01042971.1:80067-107954 GCA_013399055.1 Ramphastos sulfuratus
CGGGGGTGTGTGGTAGGGGGGGGGGGGGGGGGGAAGACACAAAAAGATCTGGAAAAAGAAGCCGTGGTTTTGGTTGGGTTTTTTTCTCTCTCTCAAAAGGAAAGAAGTGACCCAGTTTTGTGACTAATCTGTATGCAGAGTAAATACTCTTCTTCTCCTGACACAGTGAAATCTGATTGGGGCACTTTCCATACATGAGGTTGCTACGGGATCAGGTTTCTTGGGCCCTGGGTAATACCATGTTACCATGAACCGAAGGGCAGAGCCCTGTGCTCTACACCCTCTCCCTCCCACCCCTCTGCTGGGCTATGATAATCTCTGCAACACAGAAGAAAACACCATTGTCCAGAGACTTGGAGGTCTGGCTACCAGCACGCCTGTGGAGGCTCTCTTTTCCAACCTGTTTCAGGATTGTGCCTGTTTATCCTTGAATCTGAAGTTTTAGCAAGCCTTGCAGTTTTGTTCCTTGGCTAGCTCTGCTGTGTGACTCAACCCTTTTGTAACAGGAGTTAAAGTAAGATAAATACCACTGAGACAAGGGGAGCTAGTTCACACACAGATCAGATTATCGCCTTCCATTCAGGATGCTATAGTTAAGGTTGTGTCTGGGTTTCCATTATAAACTTATCTTGGCTCTTCTATGGGATTTTAGGGGGGCTGAGGGGGATGTCTGTGGTTTTTGTGGCTGCTGGAACAATGGCAGTGCTCTGGCCAGCTGCTTCTACGAAGAAACCCCCAGGGTGGGAAAGCTGAGTCTAAATAGGTTGATTGCCTCCTCTTTCCTCTTAGGAGCCATCATTTAACATGGGCTGGGAGAGCTATAGGGGTGGCCAAAGATACCCAAAGGCTTTGAGCCAAGCACTGTATTTCCATTCAGACAAGATCTTGCCATGTAGCTTCAAGGAAATTGGAGCTAAGTACCCCATGCATAATGTTGCCCTCAGTTTCCCCACATTTGACTTACACCAGCGGCAGCAATCCTGGGAGCCATTTTGGCCTTTGCAAGGTGTGGGCATTTTCTTCCAGGCTGTGCTTGCTTCTGCCTCCTGGTAACTTTGAGGATCTGCAGAGCTGTCATGGTCCTGTCTTTCTGGGGTGATGCAGCAAGGTTTTATATTTGGGCTATATTGCTTCCCAAGTCTCAACCCTTCCAGTTGCAGGCTGAGCTGAGTGGCTCCTGGGTTTTCCATTGTTTACCATTGAGGGAATGAAAATGCAGTGCTTGGGTTTAACCCAGAATCGCAGAATTGTCAGGGTTGGAAAGGCCCTCAGAGATCATCTCGTTCCAACTCGCCTGCCATGGACAGAAACACCTTTCACTAGATCAGGTTGCCCAGAGCCACATCAAGCCTGGCTTTAAAAACATCCAGGGATGAGGCTTCCACCACCTCCCTGGGCAACCCGTTCAAATATCTCACCACCCTTACGGCGAAGAACTTCTTCCTAACGCCTAATCTAAGTCTACTCTGCTCTAGCTTGAATCCCCCATGTCCTATCGTTACCCAACACCCTAAAAGGTCCTTCACCAGCTTTCTTGTGGGGCTCCTTCACATATTGGAAGGCCACAATAAGGTCTCCTCAGAGACTTCTCCTCTCCAAACTGAACAACCCCAACGCTCTTAGCCTGGCCTCAGGAGAGGCACTCCAGCCCTCTGATTGTCCTCTAATCACCCTCATGAATGGTCATTTTTCCTCTGTGACAATAAACTGTCACTAGTTTTCAGTGTCTTTATTTGCATATCTAATTGTTATAGTAAACACTGCTTACCCTCAGTACAGCTTTAGAGCAGAGTTATTTCTGTACCAGCCTGGTCTTCCTACACTGGCCAGGTTTGCATGGATATGTGATCACCTTTTTCTGCCCGCAGGCCTGTGGGGCAGGCAGTGATGCATCAAACTCCTTGTGGGTGAGATCTCAGCAAGCTACATGCTTACTGTCCAGATAAGGACTAGCAAGTATTGATGGGTTTAGAATTTGCTTGATACAGCTGTCTGTGTGAGTTGAGGAAGTTTCTGCCTTGATTCCTTTCTTTAACTGAATACAGTGATACTACCTGGGATGGGGATACCATGAGGACTGAATGCTATCCAGCACTTTGTAACATATATGTTACTAGCAAGAGGAGCATTACTACCTATGCTTACCATATGCCACCTTTTTCTGAATGTTGACAAGCTGTTTGCCTGCTACAGGATTTGTCTTCCCTTTCCCAGTTAGTGTAGTACTTCTTTTCATCCTCCCCTTGTCTCAGTTATGCTCCCTGGTCCCCACCTGCTACTAAATGAAGACTCCTGATTGTCAGCCTTCTCAGAAGGTCTTTTCTCCATGGCTTCCCATTCCAGGGCACTGTATTCCAGGTCTGTGTCTCAGACATGCTTTTACAAGCACTTGTTTTTCATCCTTCTGTGAAGGGCACACATTTGATCACACTGGGTGGTCCGTACAGGCAAACTCCATAATCAAGAATCTTTGGTCAAGAGCCTGCTGCTTCTGGTTTGGGATTGTCTGTCCCCTAATGCAGATTCTGTGGCCTGATTGGCTACACACATCTGCAAACCCAGCTAGAGCCTGCTGGGTTTGCAGTGTTTGTTACCAGTTATTTGGACCGTGAGTTTAGCACTGAATACTCCACAGCAGTGTTCTCTGAGCAAAGGGGATTGCTTCCCACTTAAATTTTCACCATGTTTTATTTGCTGTGTCATTAGCTTTGTCAGTGTCTCCAGACTTAACTGTTGCAAAGATAAAAGCCCTGGTACTAATGGCTTTGTGGCTGGCAGGTGCTCATTTTCTGAGATTATTCCTTTTGAATCTCACTGTTATCTCCATTATTGACACACACTGTAATTTTCAAAATTGTCCACTATTAGGTCTCTGACTCTGGCTTTTCCCTTCTTGTCTGTGAACAGCACCCTTCTTATGTTCAGTTAAATTTTGTTTTAACCCATTTAACAACTGCACAGAGTTTCTTTCGAGCACTAGCAAGAGAATAGTAGAAACTCAAAATGCTGTCCTTCTCCTTTCTGAATACTCAATTTAAGTTGAGTGTTATTCTAAGTTATATTCTTAGTATATAACTAAGAATTATTGGTATTAATAAAAAATAATAAATCTAAGTATTATTCTGAGTTAAGTAATATTCTAAATATTGCAGAGCTGATGATGTTTCGGTGTATCACGATTAAGAATCTTGTACCCCTTTGATGTTAAAAAGTAACCCAAAACACGTATGAAAAATTAAAGTGGTGTTTAAAGCTCTCCTTGAAATATTTTGTGGAACACTCCAGTTGTTCTGCTAAGAAGCTGTTTGGTTTGGTACCAAGTATTAGCTGCAAAATTTAGATGGTTCCCCTCTCTGCTTTGATTTGTTCGTCGGCTGTTTTGTTTTTTTAATCTGAAAATATTCCAGTGACATTTATATAAGGGGCTTTGTTTGATTTATAAAAGATTAAAGTTAATTTATAGTTATTATCTGTCATTAATCCTCACGTTGGAAAATTGTTTGTGTTTTATATTTACTGGGTATGTGTTTCAGTTTACCACTGCCCAGGATGAGTCATAGCTTGCATTTAAACAAGAAACCAGTAGTCTGCTTCTCATCTGCTGCAAGGCTTAACTGAAACAATACTTTCTAGCTCTTCAATATGCCTACCAAAAAAACCCTGATTTGTAAGCAACATCTCATTGCTTTCAAAGAGAAAACCTTATAAAGCAACTGACAGATCAACTTTGCTAGTGTAATATTGTCTCAAAAAAAGGAAAGTAAACAAAATTTAGGCTTAAGTTAAATTGTATGCGTTATGTAGAGAGCTGAATTAACTGTTGCCTATGAGCATTTTAGACACATGCCAGTTTTGGAAGGATGTGGTCAGTGTGGTATTAAGGGAAGGTGCAAGGCCCTGCAATGACTTTCCAGCTGCATTCTGAAGTGGCAGTTCTGGTAGACCAACATGGTGGTGGTGTCTGTCAGAAACAATATGTCTCCTGATAGTACAAGAAAGATGTTTGTAAAGCAAATAATCACATATCACAATATCACATACCACAATATCAAAAGGTAAAAATAGTTCTCCTATATCCTAGATAGATCTGTTTGGTTTTGGTGGTGATTGCATTGTAATGCAGCAGAAGGAAGGAAAACAAAGCTGAGAGTAATTGGGTAAAGAATGAGTTCTTAGGGCACAATTTTTCTAACAGTAACAATAATTTAGTTTAAACAAAAGATCCATCTGAGGAGGGAAGGGGACCTATGGAGAATCACTGAAATTATGATTTTTTTTTTTTTTTTTTGAGATCTCACATAATTTGTGGCTCTGCAAAATCACCTTGTTGAAAATTAAAAAAAAAGGACAAAATCTGAGGGAGACAAAATTTCCTTCTAAACCAATATGCTAAAGAGTTTAAAAGCAGTAAGTGAAGTTGTATGAGATCTTTTGTCTCTGATACCTTTTGAGATGATCAGAAACAAAGCAAAGAAGAAAATGATCAGTGATTGAGTACTGTAGTTTTTAGCCTGACTCTTAACAGGGTCCTTGTCTATCTTCTGTGATTCCCCACCCATTCTCTCCTTAATGTGACTCTTCATTGCAGAGTATTTCTCCAACAGGGTTTCTCATGCAGAGCTGGCTGTTACGCTAGGCTGCATATTCGAGGTAGCAGATGAGATAAAGGAAAACCCTATTGAATGCTGAGGAGAAAACCATGACCTGGGTTATCTTGCACTGAAACTTCAGGCCCTCTGAGGCTCCACGCAATTGCACAGTTAGATTCTGTTTCTTTCGAGCAGGGGTTTGAGTGTGTCTATTAGCAAAATGCAAGAGAAGGAAGGGAAAGCATTTAACATCGGCTCTTTGAACAGTGCAGACATGCTGTCTAAGCTGGAAAAGATAGAGGGAAGAGAAATGAAAGTATAGTGAACCCTTGCTGCTCTGAATAGACACAGATGATTGTGCTTCTGCAGTGCTATATATACTTGCCAAAGCAATCTGATCAGTGTTTGTCTTGAACCAGCTAATCAATGTGGTGTTGAGTTCAGTGCTATTTATCAGGAGAGCTGGAACAAGAAACTAATCCAGTAAATTTCGTTTGCTCTCTGTAGTGGGCTTTGTTTTCATGTTAAGTTCATGTAGCAGACGTTGACAGTACATATTGTTTTCCTCATTAATAAAACTTGGAACCTGTGAGATTCGCTGCAGCAGTCAAACCATGTCCAACACAGCTGAGCATGCATCTTTCTTTGACACATCCAAAGGTCAGAGCATGCACTGATCCAACTTGCTCCTTGTGGGAACTGTAGCTAAGCTGTCTCAGTGGCCTGTATGGAAAAAGAGGTGGAGTTAGCTAGCTGTCCTCAGCTCTGTTGCTTGCATGACAGATGGCTCCATTTTCATCTGGGACTAACAATTTTCAGCAGAGCTGAAGCATGCTCCTCCAGTTAGGAGATCTGGATAACTTACTGCTCTGCTGTGCTCTTTTTGCTTAACCTGGAGAGACAGTGAGACAGTGAAGTCTGCAATTTATGGAGCAAGGCTGTTGTGAAGATGTTAATTCTGGATGTGTTCAGGATCAGTCATCGTTTGCTGTCAGTCTGCCTTTTGCATTGCTCTGGGAACTCACCACTCAGGTGTTGTAAAACTGAGGTTGATCTCTGGCTGACCACCACACGGGTTTGTGTGAAGAGCTTCCTTGTGCAGAAGCAGCGTTTGCTTCACTTACAGCCGGCCATCTGCAACGGCTTTGTTTGACATTGGCTGGGCAGCAGAACATTCTGAACTCTGAGGAAAGCTGTTGAAAAGGGACGGTTAGTCTCCATGCCAAAATTTGAAGGAAACTAAATGATGCTCATTTTGTTTGAAGTCCTTTAGGACTGCTCATATTGGAATTTCTGGTTTCAGTATGGATTTTTTTTATTAATATTATTCAAAGTGATGCAGTGAAGAATGAGCGCATGCCTGCCTTCCCTTCTGCTCCCAGATCTCTGCACCTCCCTTTCTTATCCAATAACACTTTGAAAAAAGAACAATACCACTATTTTGGATAAACTATCACAAAGCAAAATGGTTTTGTTTCAAGAATGTTGCACAATAAAATCACAGTTATAAACCAGTTTTCAGAAACAGTTATTTATCACAAAGCCCTTCTCAACTAAGTGTGTTTTAGGGACACTTTCTGATGTGTTTTCTGTCCCTAGTGTAGAAAGAACTGTTGGTGCAATCTGCTTGGCCTTGCCATAAAGGTCTGGTGCTGAAAATCCTCCCTTCCAGAAAGGAGACTTTAGAGGAAACCCTCAGCTTCAAAAGAAACATAGTCTGCACTCAACTGCCCACTTACTGTCTTTCTTGCACTCAGTATCCTGTACTTAATATTTCCAGAGTAGTGATTATAAAAGGGTATCAGATGGTGTATTAGTGGTTATTTACTGCTTTCAGGGGACCAGGAGGGGGCCTGGTAGTTGCTGGGGGGATGTAATGAAAGCAGTCCTGTGTACCTAGATCGTATCTGATTTGGAATGCCTCGTTTCCAGTGTTTGTTCTTGAATCTTTTCCCAATCTTGCCTCCTCAAATTTCTGCTTGGGTGTGTTGCTGTAGGTTTCTTTCAAGCTCTCCAGTTAAATATATTTATGGCTGTCCTGAAAAAAATAAAGACTGGGCAAACCCCCTTTTAAGCAGAGCTTGGACCAGGGAAGAATCTGGGCTCAGGTAGGAAGTCAAGCATTCAGCTTTCCTTGCTTCATGTTCAGTCAAGTCAGGGCTCTGCATTTGCTATATTGCTTCCAAATGCATCTCGGGAGACTTTGCAGGAGGTGAAGTGGATTTTGTGGGTTTTTTGGGGTGTTTTTTCTTTTTTTCTTCTCTGGGGTGCTTTTTGAGTGCTGAGAGGCAGAAATTCTGATGAAGCAACTTTTCTTCTTCAAGTGACTATCATTGCTCATGGACCTGGAAGTGTTACTGCATAAAAGCTACTTGGGGACTTTCTGCCTTAGAGAACATGAGGTAATAGGAATATCATTTTTGAGACAGATTACCTGTTAACTGCAAATTTGAGGACTTTGTGCCCTTGGAGCAGAAGCTGGAGTTGTGTATGCAGATCCGTATCTGTAAATATATTTGTATTTGGTATGTGTATTAAGGGCACAACATAGCCTGTGCAGACTTGTGATAAGCAAAGGAAATTCAGTATGGGTAGTAATGTAGAAATGTAGACAAGAAATATTCTCATTCTCATTTCTTTATGTGGCCTGTTTTTACCAAGCTATCACAACTTTGAAACCTATAACCTTATGATGTGCCAAGCTGGAGTGGGAAGAGTTAAGACACCCCCATGTAACAGATGAAGAGCAGAAATCCACATGGATCCAGTATGTGAAGTAAGGGCATGCCCAAACAAGTTTGCATTGACCTTCTGCTTTGCCTTTTTGGTCCACACCTCCAGCCAGTTGTGTGCATTTCCTCTTCTTCACAAAACTTGGCCTGTGTCAGCTCTTCCACCTCTGCTTCCTTCAAAACTTCATCCACCTCACTCCTTGTGTCCATCTCAGTGTCCTCCGTGTCAGTGTTGCCTTGCTGCCCTCATGCCTTTTCCCATCTGAAAGAGAAGAGGGGCACAAGGTGAAGGGACCTTTGCTGCTGCAGGTGGCCTATGGGGCTTTGTCCAGTATGGTCTAGTCCTGCTTTAGGTATTGTGATAGGTAGTGCTAGTGTGTAATAGATGTTCATAGCTTGTCTGGGAAATGAAAGCAAAGTCACTATGGTTGTTGCCTGGCTGCAGATGGTGCTGGTCATGCTGAGCAGTTTGCATTGCTGTGGGCAAACAAACCAGGCAGGTTTCCTCCCAGACAGTGCATGTGACAACCATAAAACAATTCAATGGGCAATGTGCAACCAAGGGTCAGGAATTCTCCCATGAAGTGATCAGGCACCGTGGACAGGGCTAAGTTAGGGCCACAGCAGAACACAGCAGATGGTTGCATGTACCCACCTCTTTTTTTATATTCCTTGGGAGCGTGAATTTGTGTAGAAATACAGATCACCTCTGCCTCTCTGTGTTTGCTCTTTGGTAAATCCTTACAGTGCCTGTCCAAAATTGCAGTGCCCCCTGTTTCAGAGGTGGCACTTGAGTCTGTCAGATGCTAGCTGAATCTCTTATGGAGCTTTTGGATTTGTCTAAGTCTGAAGGAATGCAGAGAAGTCCCTGGATCCCAGAGCAATGAAATGAGTCAGGTCTTCTGCCTGAAGTTCCATTAAAAAAATAAATATTAAAGGCTGTCTTTTGAAGGCATTCTGCATGTGTATACTGCTGCTTGAGCATCAGTTCCCTTTAGTGTGCTGTAAGACTTTCTGTCCCTCTTGCCTGTTAATTATTTACCTTTGAGAGTAAATTCTCAAAGCAACATGACTTATTTAGCAAAAAATGAAAAGCCTTTGTAGAGGATGGATGCTGTTTGCTCTTATGTTTTTTTTGCCCAGGAGTTTGAGCGCCTTAGGTCTCGAAGAAGAGATCACTGTGAATGAGAGATTTTGCAAATTAGCATGTTCAGCTCACAGAAGGTGAGGCAGGAAGGGGGATGTAGCATTTACACAATGATCTGGTAACTGCCTGTGCATGGATTTCTGTCCCAGAGGGGCTGAGGGAAAGGAGATGGCAGAAATTGATTATAAAAAAAGCCTATGCACTGAAACTTGCAGTGGAAACAGGACGTGAGCTTGAACTGCAGTGTAACTTTCATACAGATAGACTCTGTGAGTGGTATCAGTGGGTTCATGCATGGTCCAGCCTGATAACAGTTCATATGAAAAGGGTGTGGGGTTTTATCATGGTAGGTAGTAAACAGCTGCTCAAAACTTAGTCATGCTTATAAAGTCAAGTGCAGGCTGCTGTCTCTGAGTTGACTGGTTGCTGAGCTAGGGTGGAATATTTAAAAGCATCTGAAACATCTAGAAGCACAGCTCTTAACGACTCTCAGATGAATACTTGCTCTTCCACTTGGGCAACTGTTGCTCCTTTCAAGCTGTCTCTACAGTGCTGTAGTTATGCCTAGTCATTTGGAGAGCAGTGCCAAAGGTTTCTCTACCCCAGTGACTTACTGTCCAGGCCAGTGAATAATGCAGCAATAAAAAGAAGGCATTTGATGCATGCTGCTCTTCATGTGAATAAGTGACTGTATTTCTAGAGAAAGGGCAAGGACCATTCTGTGAGGGTGAAGGCTGGCAAAGCCATGCACCCATCACAGAGGATGTGTAGAAAGGAAAAAGGAAGTTGATGCCTGACTTGATTTTGCTGCTTGCTTGTGTATGGGTGAGCAGCCCAGGAGAGAAAAGGAACAGAACAGTAAAGTACCAGAGGTGGTGTCAGCCCTGAAGAGCTCACTGAAAAGGAAGACTGGATCAGTCAAGAGTGTCTCAGGACCTGAGAATAAGCAGCTACCAGCATTCTCATCTGCTGCTGCAGTCTGTTCATCTGCTTTTTCCACTGAGACCTGGCTGTGCAGGAGGAATTGCCCTGAGACTCCCAGGAAGTTCTGCATGATGTGCCCCACACATTTTCCTCCCATGTGGGACTTTACTATGCCACTTAAAGGCACAACCTGTTGAACACTTGGGGTGATTCACTGTAAAATCACATGGCCAAAGTCCAGCCCTTAGGTGAGAAACGTTCTGCTCCTTCTAGAAACTCCATGGAATTCTTCAAATTAGTTATTCTGAGAAGAGGAGTGGCATAGCAAGCTTATTGTAGAAATCAGAGGCTAAAAAAGAGGTTGCTTTCTATTTCCCAGGTCTTTCATTCCCACCTATTTGACCTTGTTCCCTGGGACGGGTTGAGCTGTGGGTTGCCCAGTCAGATTTTGCCCAGCTGTATGGGCATCTTCATATAGCTCAGAAAACACCATTCATTAGCCACACTTCAGTAAGGCCGAGTATGGGGTGAGTACTGGCATTTGCACAGATGCACACAATTACGTGCATGCACACACAAAGAGCCTGCCATTAAAATCTACATGCCCATCTCTTTTTAACAGGGGAAGACAGCCCCAGCTGTGTATACAGTTTGGTGTTTCCCTTTGATCTGTGTTTGTTTCCAGTGTTTCTCATAGACTGGATCCTGGCGTTGGCTGCTCTTTCCCGTGTTTGCAGCTGCATAACTGCATACAGAGAAGCTCACTAGGGTGACTGGGGTGTAACTGCTTTCAGCAGCTTGGGGTGGGGGTTCCTCTTCCCTCCAGCCCCTCCTGTTTGCTTTGCTCCTGTCCCTTTCTCACCAAGCCGCACAGCAGGGGTTTGTCTCATTCTGCTAATGGAAACTGTGCCTAGCAGATGCCTCAGGATCCTCCCTTTATACTTTGCCTTCCTGCTCCCACACATCATGGCATTACTGCCCTTTGCCAGCTGCACGCAGCAGCTACAACTGCCAGCCACACTGGAGCAAATCTTTTGCTCTGTCACCAGGGTCATAGCTCAGAGACAAAATTCCCCTTTGCTTTCCAGCAACTTACCACACTGCCCCTGCAGCCTGCTTAGGCCCTATTCCTAAAGGAGAACAACAAACTCTGCGCTGACGTGGTGTTTTGTGAAGCTATCAAAGATGGAGCTGAGAGGGGCCTGCAGCAGTCATTTCCTCTGTCCCCACTCCCCAAGGCAGGATAAGCTCTATCTAAACCTTTCCTGACAGATGCCGATCTAGCGTGGCCTTAAAAGCCTATGACAGCAGGATTGCCTGGGGAGGCAGAACAACCTATTGCCCTGATTAACTGTTGGTACCACTAGAAAGTTTCTCCTGCTGCCTAACTAAGAATAAAATTATTTCAGTGTTGTTCTAGAGGAGAAAAAGGGAAAAAAAAAAAAAAAAAGCCATCTGAAGTTGAATGCATCTGTGTGAAGGGAAATGTCCCAAATACTGAATATAGTAATTGGCTTTCATAGCAAGAATCACTCTGTTTAGTTCCTACAAGTATGCTGAGGAATTCTGGCTGAGATAAGCAATTAGAAGGGGGGAAAAAAAAATGTCATGCTTCCTTTTCCTAATGCATATATTGCCACCTCACTCACCCAGAAAAGCAACTCTGGTGCCAAAAGAAGTGGGAAATGGGATTGCAACACTTTGTGGTGGATATTCCATATAACATGACCCCGTTAGGAAATGTGCAGAGCCTGTTCTCTGTGGCATGACTTCTTTTAAACTTATCTTGGCTTGGAGAAGCAGATAACAGGCTTGGTGTTCACTGGGAAAAAGCACATAGAGGGATATGTTTCAGTGAAGGGATTGCAAAGGGGGAGAATAAGAGAAATCTGGTATCTTCAGGAAAACAGAATGACAGTCACAGAACCTTAGAGGTTGGAAGGGACCTCCAGAGATCCAACCTCCCTGGCAAGGCAGGATCCCCTAGGGTAGTTCACACAGGAATGTATCCAGGTGGGTTTTGAAAGTCTCCAGAGAAGGAGAGTCCACAACCTCTCTGGGCAGCCTGTTGCAGTGCTCTGTCACCCTCACTGTAAAGAAGTTTCTCCTCATGTTGAGGTGACCTTCTGTGTTCCAGTTTGTATCCATTGTTCCCTGTCTTATTACAGTGCACCACAGAAGAGATTGGCCCCATCCACTTGAATCCCACCCCTCAGATATTTGTACACATTGATCAGATCTCCTCTCAGTCTTCCCCACATTAAACAGTCCCAAGTCTTTACATCACTTTTCATAAGGGAGATGCTCAAGTCCCTCTGGAATCATGAGTGTCTCTTGGAGTTTCTTTGCATTATGAGGTTCCTAGTGACTTCTGAGAAAAACATGTGATAGGGAAAGGGCAGAGTGGGAAGGGGGTTAGATTGGAGGCTGGACATATGGTACATGGCTAGCAGTGGTCAGAGTGGACTGGAAGGCTATTATACAGAAGTGAGGGGCTCTTACAAGCTCTCCAGGCTGGCTCGCAAATCTGTGCAGACAGTGCTGCCTTGTGCTTCCCCTCAGCAATCCATGGAAAGCAAGTTGAATGAATTTCTTAAAGGCTTTTCTTTGTATTTATTTTTTAAAGGAGCATTTGTTTAAACTGTTCTGTTATTTTAAAGTGAAAAAATATATTAACCTTGCCAGTTTTTGTAATCCCCTCAGCAATTCTGCGGATTCTTGAATCCCAGCACCCAGAGTGAAGTGCTTCTGTCCCCCACATAAAATCAGTGAAAGAACCAGTGTAACCTACATACTTTTTTCAAAATGGAGGGGAGAAGCATCCTATGTAGATGTGTATGTTTTGGGGGGGGATGTTAATCAATGTCCTAATCTTTTGTACACACTGGGTTAGCAGTAGAACACCATAAATAAAAAGTTCGGCTGATTGATTGCAAAGTCAACAACACAGCCTTCATCTGATGGTCTTGATTCAGACTAAACTCCTTTGAACTTTGCTGAAATTCCATCTTGGGAATTCCCTGGGGCAGAGGACATCTCAATTTTTGCCGCATACATGGGGGGAAGCAGTGAGGGGTTATTGATCTGTTTTGAGAAGTCTGGCCATTTTGTACTCTGAGTGTTAGTAACTAGCAAAGGAGGCAAAATGAATTAACTTCCCAAAGCGTCCTACTCTCTAGGCACTTCACATACCAGTGTCATTACTGAGCTACATGAGCACCTGAAAACCAAGAGTGGATTTAGCTGTGCAGTATTCCGTGAAGGAATTAGGATAAGCTCCATTTTGTGGATGAGCGGTGCGTGCTTCAGTTCCTCAAGGGATTTACCTGAGGTCATGCAAGCTGTCTGTGGACAAGTCTCCTAACTCTCACTTAAAGGTCTTGCCTGCTGCATAACCCTTTCCTGCTTGTGGAGAGAGATGAAATGTCATCTCCATTTGGTTGCTGCCTCTCTCTTCTTGAAAGTGCATGCAAACTCCATGTGCTCCTGGCTAGCATGACACTAGCGAAGTCAAGAAATCTGTGCTTCTGCTTTGCCACCTGGCTCTTGTGATAAGGAAACCCACCAGAGCCTCTCCCCAGCTGAATGATTTGGCATTAGAATTACCCTTTGTTGTTGTTGTTGTTTTTTAATTATTGTTAATGCCAGTGTTTGGTTTTTTTTTTTAAGCCAACAAGAAATTTTTTCACGATGGGACATTGTATAGAGGGTATCTGATAATCAAGCAGCAATTTATTTTGCCTAAATTGTTGAGGCCCTGTAAATGAAATAAGCACTACAAAATAACAGGGAAGGAGGGATGTGATTGTGGCTATAATGCAGTGCCACTGCAGGTATTTCTGTAAGCTCTCATGGTTGTGTTATTAATGTTGTCCTAATAGTTGAGCAAATGGAAACTAGTTTCCACCAAACCTGAGGACTATGTGTTCCAGCTACTCTTGTTTTTTTCTTTTATTCTTTCCTTTTTTTTTTTCCCCTCCACTCTCTTTTTAAAATTCTTTTTCTTTCCAAAACAAACCATGAACTTTTCAATGTCTGGTTTGTTCCCAGGTGGGATCCTATCCCTTTTTCTGCTGGGAGAATAGAGAGTGAGCAAGTGTAAGGCAGTTAATCCTCCCGCAAATGTTAGTTTATTCAACTACAGCTGTTCTTGGTTTGGTGGAATTAAAATCGTATCCCTTTGTGGTGTTGCTGACTCAGGCAGGGGTCATAATGATCTCCTCCAGCTGATCAAGAGTTTACTTGTAGAGTAGAATGTCCTGTCCTTAATGTAATGACTTCTTGAGTCCTGGTGGAAGCACTGAGAGTTTTGCAGTTGGGCTGAAAAAAAGTTGAGCAGTTTTCACGTTTTATGGATAAAATTTGTCTTGCTTTCTGCCCAAGGAAATGGTTTCCAAGTTGCCAGCTTCACCCTTTTTTCCTCATTTGGTGTTCAAGGAGCTTTACATCTCCTGGCCTTTAAACCCTGGCTCCTCTTGGAAGAGCTGTGTTGACAGTGAGTTTGTATTAGCATCTCACACCAGTTAAACAGAATCAAGGTGTATTTTCACACTCTAGTTCCTCCTTTCAAAATGTCTTTTCTGGTACCTCTGTACGTGTGAGATCAGGACGTGACTCACCTGCCGTCATAGTGCTGGGAGCTGTGCTTCTGTATTCAGGTTCCCATGCTGAGTAACATACATAGTTAACCTTAGCTTCTGAAATACAGTACAAAGGCCTGTGGTGATAGGACAAGGGGCAGTGGCTTCAAACTAGAGAAGAGCAGATTTAGCTTGGATGTTAGGAACAGGTTCTTGACCATGAGGGTAGTGGAACACTGGAACAGGTCACCCAGGTAGGTGGTGGGGGCCCTGTCCCGGGAGATACTCAAAGTGAGGCTCAGCAGGGTCTGGGCAGCATGATCGAGTTGAGGATGCCTCTGCTGAATCTAGAGGGGGTTGAACTAGGTGACCTTTGGAGGTCCCTTCCAACCCAGATCATTCCATGATTCTATATTGCTGTCCTTTAAGTGCAAAAGACCCCCATATACAATAGGATGTCTTAAGTTCTCCTTCCTGGTGCTTTTTTCCAAACATACATCTGGTAGTGGCCTTAGCTGGCAACTCCATTTTCCTGGGAAGTTTGAGATTAAATTTAAAACAATTTTACAAGGTGAAATTACATGCACTGCTTCCTCTGTTCCAGATGTATGCCCTCTCTACCTGAAAGGTACTGTAGATATCTGATGACTCCTTAAGTATTTCTGACAGTGTGAAGAGGTATTAGATGAACAGCACATGCTTTCCTTCTGGCATAACAGATTTTGTGTAAACAAGTATTCCAAATGGTCACATTCTTAGAATGGTTTTTTTTTTTCATTAAGGATTTCAATTTTCTTTTGTGAGGTGAGGAAACTGGAATATAGCTTCAGAAAAGAAATGTATGGGGTGAAAAAAACCAAACCCTGTTCTACTTTAGTGAACAGTAAAAGTCAAAATATCTTTTAGTAGCAATAGCTTATCTGTATGACTTTTAAAATCCTGTTAATGACAAAAAATAACATAGTACCAGATCAGAATATATTCTTGATAACAACATATTCCATGCTTATTATTTTGAAAACAGAAAATGTGTTTTCCAAAATAGCAAGTTGGTAGCATCCTTTACTCTTTCATTGTTGGACAAATGTCCATCTTACAAAGCAAGTTGGTAGCATCCTTTACTCTTTCATTGTTGGACAAATGTCCATCTTACATTCTTTTGACTATTTGGTGGCACTACTAGTTTAAAACTTTACTATATATAGTAGGCACCAAAGTCCAAGGTCTCTCTTGGTAGTATTGTGAAGAAACAGAAGCTCAAATATGAGGTACTCTCTGTGCCCTTACTGCTCTGGCATCCTGTGGACCTTGGGTAGCTTTGCCACAGTAGCCAGGAGAGTAGTCCAGAGGCACTCCACAGCTACTTAATGGGAAGCTGCCTAATACCTCAGGTTGTTCCCATCTCAGTGCAGGCAGGTGGCCTTAAAGGGTCTCTGCAGGTCCCTGGTAATTTATGTTTTCAGGTGTGCACCATCATTGATTTCTCTTTGAGAGGCTGCAAGGACTCAATGATAGGAGCTCTGAACTAGAAAGCTTTTCCTATTGCCTGGCAGTTTTAGAAGCAGTTAAGGATTATGAGGTGGGAAGACCCCCATTTCTTTGTGTTTGACTGCAGAAACCTTGCAGGAGCCTGAAATATCTCCTTTCTTTTCAAAGGCATGGTGCTTAGCCAGGAAACCTCTGAACAGAATAATCAAGAATAGCTGACAAGTTTGGAAAATCTTGGCTATCTTTGCCAGTGACCTAATTCTAGTAGTAAAGCTGAAAATCCATATGTGGCAGCAAAGCAGGTTACTGCCTCCTCTTTGGTGAGGCAGGTGTCTGATGAATGGTGCTGCTGCTTTGCAGGCTTGTTGGTGGCGTGGAGGAGGAGCAGACAGCCTGATGGTTAGAGCAACATGGCCAGACTTTGCGGCTGTGAGCACGCTGCGTATCCCTAGAAGGGTACTTATAATGGTATTAGTGAGAATGAGGGCACAGGACACCGTTGGCTATTTAAAGAGCAGGTCTATTTTTAAGCACCTTTTAACAAAGATGGAGTTTTTATTAGACTGGGCTAGTCAGGACTTTATAATTAACCAGCCTGGGTTACACGTTGATGTTTACAGCTTGCTTTGCATGCTCCCTGATAGCCAAAGGCAGGACTGGAACCATATCTTGCTGCCAAGGTAGCAAAACTGTGATACTTGTGAGCATCACTGAAAAGTTGGTGCCAAATGATCTTTGCGAGATGTACCTAGATGTGACCATACCAGTGGCACCTAGGCTGTGTTTTTAGGTCAGAGGGAGAATGTGGAGTATTTATGGCCTGGAACAGCTATAGGGTTTAACATACTGTTGTAAGCACAGCTTAGCCTGAAAGAGGTTTAGCTGGTAACATCGTGTATTCTGCTACTGTAAAGTTCAGTTAATTATACTCACCAGGGATTAAAATACTTCATGGCTAATGGCCAAGATCAATAATAATAATCCTCAATACGTAACTTTAGGGGGAAACTAACTTTGATAAATAATAATAGACTCTGCTCCAGAGCATCTGCTGGTATTAGGTGTCTGTGCAACTGTCCAAATTGCTTTCAGTAAAAGGCATAGAGGGGCTGAGAGATGAGAAGAAAAACTGATGGATGGGCACTGAGAGCTTGGTGCTAGATCTGGATGAAAATGAAGGGGTGAGAGAAAATGCCAGGCATTGATTGACTCCATTCCTCTAGTGGGCAGGTGGCCACCTGAGCTGCTCTCATCACCTTTTCATTGTGAAGCACAGCCATTGTATTTGATCTTTCTTTATTGAATTGGTCTGTTGTATTGGTGCCTCTGAAGATCAAAGGGGTGTTAGGAAAGGATGAGTAGTCAAGCTCCCAAACAGCTGTGAGTCCATTCTGGAGGAGGCATTTTGCAAAATTACACTATTTTTATTACTGTGAGCATCAGGGTTGAAATTTTTTTTTTTTTTTTTTACTGTTCCTTTAAGCATCCTAGTTTTTGAAGTCATGGGACTACAGATGGTCTCTCTTATTATTTTATTCATTTAAATGAAGCTTCTGTATTCTAACCCTCTAGTTCAAAGAGAAAGACTTAAAGATATGCAACAAATAAGACCCAAAGGCCCAGAAGTTATTGTGTGAATAAAAATAGCCCTAGATACATCAGTTCAGAATCATAATGTTGTTTTAATCTAGTATTTGGGATCTCCTTGATTTAGGATTTCTGAGCACAGTCGCAGGATCCTGTTTAGACATCAGTGAATTGGGCAACTCTTCTTCCAAAGAGTTTCCAATCCAGTAGACTGTTGGAAAAAGGTGACAGGAGCAGAACCCTGGACAGGCTGCTGCTGGACACGCTGCTTACCTTAAGGCTTGCAGATCATGTTGCATATGTGAAGTAGGATTTGCATGCTACAAAACCAGCCCTTTTCACCAAGTATTTCAGCTGTTTGGCAAGATGCTTTCTTCCCCAGTGTACCTTGTCTTTGCTTTTGTGACTGGATAAAATGCTGCTGTAGCAGAGGTCGTTGATACATTGCTGTTTGCAATTCATCCTGATTCAAGCCCATAAACAGAAATGCTGCTTTCTGGAGCACTCATTATTTCCCTGTTACGTAGCCTGTCACTGGACAGAGGCGCACTGATTTGTGTCACTTTGAAAAGCTGCATTGCCTTGGTTTGCTTTGGTTTTCTTTGTATGTTTTGTTTATTTTATTACTAATATTCTTACTATTGTTTAGGTCTCTTCATTTGTGGCTTGTTTTTCATCTGCCCTTGATTTGAGAATACAGTTGTGTGCACGTTCATCTTTAACTTTTTGCAGATAGATCTGATGTGGCTTAGATCCTGCTGAAAATGTTCCGCACAGAACTCTTTAAATAATTCTTTATAGTACATTGCCAAACCTCTTTATTGTTGGCCCTAAATTTTCATTTCTTTGTTTATATTTTTTAAGCCTTTCTATCATTTAATATAAAGATCTAAAGGTTGGGGGTTTTTGTGTGTGGTGGGTTTTTTCGTTTTGTTGTGTGGTTGTTTATGGTTGTGGTTTTGTTTTGTTTTGTTTTTAATGTTTGGTTTGGTTTGGTTTTTGGGTTTGTTTTTTAGGTACATTTTATTAGCTTTTGGAATACAAATAGTCCTACCTGCCAGGGTGCCATCCATAGAAACTGCCTAGAAACAGAGGCAAAGGAGCGAGTACCTCCTGCCACTGGAAGCAAAGGCATGAAAACAAATAGCCATGCGAAGAGACCTGATTTAAAATCCGAAAGCAAGGTTGTTCAGGATTATTTCACAGCCCAGGTGGAGAATATTGACTTTTCGCTTGTTTTTTCTGAGCCATGTGTCTGGTCTCTCCGGTGTCCTGCGGAACGGGGGTGAGCGGGCGTGAGTGTGTTTCTTGCAGGCTGGCTGGACGCCACCGCGGCTGTATTGCGCGTGGCTGGAGGGCTCGCAGCAGTTGCATAACGCTCTGCAGCGGGGGAAGCAGAGAAGGCACAGCCTCTGCCCGGCTGCCTCTCCGTCCCTTATCCAGGTGCTCGGCAAAAATTCTTCCTTCGCCGAAGACAGGCATCCAGTAAAGCAGGGGGCAGACGCTGCTGCAGAGAGGTAGCCTGGTTGGGGGTTAGAGACAGGAGTAAGGAAAAAAAAAAAAAAACAAAACCGAGTCTTAACCATAGTAGAGATACGCGTGCCTCTGACCTGTAAATTGCTTTTAGCAGGAAAAAAAATATTCCCCCCCCCCGCCCTATTTTTCCTCCTACCCTGTGCTTTTTGCATGTGTTTCTTACTACTTTTATCTCAAAATCATTCTCGTACAGTGAATTACTGATGTGGGGTCAGTTGTGTTTCTCCAGAAATTGCTTGCTTTAACCAGCGATCCCTCCTGAATTTTTTAAGCAATCTATTACCTCTGAAATCCAAAGTTGGTGGTTTCTAATTTCAGGGTTAAATTAGACTTGGCTTTGTAAAGGTGTAGAGGGAAGGGGAGGAAGGCAGAGGGGGAAGCATGGTGATGTCCTTTTGCTTGTTAAGATCATCTTTTGGCTGGTTCTTCTGGTTTGATTTTGGTTTTTATAACACCCCTTCGAGGTCAGGTGTCTGATTTAGCCTCAGTGGGACTTGAACATATTCCTGGTGTTGAGCACATGCTTAAGTCCACTGAATTCAAGCCCTATAGACCTGCAGGCATAGTACAGAAATATCTGGGAAATGCTTTCCTTTTCCCTCAAATGCCCCCTTCTTCCAACATGCAAAAATCGTAATTCAGCATTTTGAAATGCTGCTAGAGGCAAGTTGGTCATATCCTGCTGGGAGGGAGGCTTGATCTTTTAAAGATGGGAAGAGTGTCTGTGTATCTCTTGTGTGTTTTGCAGATGTTTGGGCCTTGATTCAGCAAAAGTCTATCAGCAGTGTTTGGCATGGGGATAGTGCTGAATTGGGTAAACCCAGTGCTTCAGATTTGTGTGCACGTGTGCTTGACTGACTCCTCAGCAGAGAAAGTTTCTCTCAGTTTCCATTGCTTTTGCCTGTGGTGGAAGATAGAAAAAAACCCCACAACCTCAGAACCTGTCCTAGCAAAGAAGCCGCAGTCTCTCCAGGGATGTTTACATTCAGAGATGGCTGCAGGCATTGCTGCAGCGATTGCAAGATGAGGATGTACCCCGGTGGGGGGAGGTGGTGTGCACCGTGGTCTGTGAGTGCACAGGGTCTTGGCTGAACCCCTCCAGGGGATTCCTTGGGTGTTGAAGGTAGGCAGATGTCTAACCTCTGTAGCAACTTTGTTTCCATTCTCTGCTTGGAGAAGAGGAAATGGACAATTGTTTTTGCACCCATACCTTGTTCTGCACTGCAGTTTTGATCCAGGCAAAAGGGAGCACAGTTCTGCAGTAGAATCTGGATGCAGGTTGTTCAGTGAGACAGCTGAAGCTATGAGCAAAAAAGCACGCATAAATAAAGGCTTCCTCTCCGTGCTTTATATAATCGGAGTGGATGATGTCATTGAGAGCTGGAGAGGAGAGCAGGCTGTGAAATTACAGCCCTCTGCAGCCGGGCACAGCCAAGTGCAAGGAGAGGATGCACAGAGCAAGGACCAGGCTCCTCTCCTCTCTGATAGAGGCTCAGGACAGACGGTCTAGGAGCTCGGGGTTGGAGGGGAGCTGGCGTAAAACTAGCTAATGCAGATGCAGCCAGAAGCTCTCACACAGGCACAAGGGGAGAGGGGGGAGAACAGCACATGTCCGATGGGCAGCAGTGAGGCTGCCATTTTAGGAGCCAGCACCCTCTTCTTCCACCTGCAGTCACCCGTAGCTCATTGTGGCAGGACCATGGGGCTGCTGAGCTTGCTCATCCCTCTTCTGCTTCACTCTCTTGACCTGTTCATTTATGAGCTGATGTACCAGCAGCTCCTGGCAAAGTTGAGAATGCATCCTCACTCTGCTTCTCCTCTGCGTCCCAGGGGAACTTGCTTTTAGGCTCCTGGCCCTGCACAGAGGAGGAAGTAGAATGGGCAGAGGGGTGCTGTCCTAGCTAGAGTAGCCAGGTGGAACAAAATAAAAGGGTGTCCTCAGCTCTTTGGACTGGTTTTCTGGAAGTGCTCTACACTTTTTCTGGCCACTCTGGTGTCTTACATGGGAATCTCAAATAGGAACCTTCTTCCTGTTTGCAGCGAGGAGTTACTGGGCCCTCTTTACTCTTGGGAAAGAGGAGGGCCTCCTCCTTTCAAATCATCCACGGATTCTTTCTTCAGTACATCCAGCACCTACCATGTGCTCAGGATGCTGCTGTGAGAGCCTGGGTGTTTTCCCAACATGGAGAAACAACAACAGAGAAAGGGCTCCGATTTCTCCCATCTGCCCTGCAGCTAGCGTGCGAAGTCTTTGGACTCAGCTGAAACTGGAATTCTCCTTCTGTCTTCCCCAGGATCAAGGCAGCGAGAGGCAGCAGCCCTTCGCACCAAGCTGGAGTTGTTTCTCTGTTACATAACAATATGGGCATTTAGACTTGTTTTTCCAGATATTGGCAGATGCGTCAAATATTGGCATAATCCAGTGGTTGACATGGGAAGCCGTCTGGCTCTGTCTGGAGCCTGCACAATGCTGGTATTTTCATTGAACACAAGAGCCTGCAGCGTAGGCAAAGCCACGTTGCAACAGAGTCCAGGTAAACAAGGAGAAGAGACATTCGTATTGTGGCCTGACCTGTGGGATTACAGGTGTCCAGGTACAGCTCCAGGACTTGATAAGAAAGATTGATAGCTTTGTGATTGCTTTTTCTCTCAAATGGTCTTTTAGCTAAGTTTGCTGTGATGCTTTTGATCTCTGGAGGTTTTTTTGTTTGTTTGAGTTTTTTTGGTTTTTTTATCCTGGGCTTTACTGAAGCCACCTATCAGTGCCTCAGACCTGCCTGTGTGCTCTGTGGTTTCCTGTCATGGCCTGCTTGGGCTGTTGGAAGTTGAGAGAGGTCAGGGGCTGTGACCACGTTAGTTTTTTGGGGTTTTTTTTTGTTTGTTTTTTTTTTAATAAAAAGGGAAGGCATTGAACACTGCAGAGGGAGGAGAGCTGGGGAAGCTGTTTGATTTGATCTGTCTGAAGGAAAGCAACACTCATGTGCCAGGATGGTTTGTGGGCATAGTTGCTTTTCACTGTCCCAGCTGTGCTGGTTCAGGCTGCTCCTGAGCAGCTCTGCCAGCATCCTCCCTAGTAATGGGAGGTGACTGCTGAGGCTGAAGGGTCCAACCATCTCCGGTTCACACCAGCCTGTGCACTGCTGCTGGCCTGCTGCTGCATGCTCATGTAAAGCCCTGTGCTTTGGCCTTGGTCTGGCTGTGCTTGGAGGTATGAATGCATTCAGTTCGCAGTGGCATCAGAGCTCAGCGCTGAGTGCAGAGTGAGGGGGATATCCAGCAGCAGCACAGAAGTGATTGATTTGGTCTAACCCTTTCCAAACCTGCCTTGGCTCAGCCAGCAGCACCAGCACCTGCCCCTGCAGTGTGCTGCTTGCAGGAGCCCTGCTATGTGCTGTTGTGAGTTTATCCGCTTGTGCTCACAGCCAGGTGTCCTCTGCTGATGTCTGGTGTGCCAGCAGAGACCATCGTCCCTGCTGCAGGCCACAGCATTTGGCAACTGGCCAGCAGAGCTACTGCCAGGACTAGCTTTTATGAAAACCACCTCTGTGAGTCTAGGCCAATCTTCTGGGCTTTGAGAGCCAATGTGGGGATCCATAATGGGGGCGGTGTGTGTATGTGTGTGATGTCCCCTTTGGTGCTGTGTGTGCTGGGGAAGTAACTCTCTACAAACTTTTCTAGTGTCCTCATGAGGACAGACCCTCTGACTGCTTTGCCCTCTATGTGCCCTTATCAGGGACAGCGGAATGCAGCAACCTTAAAACCACCATGGGAAATGTTTATTACATGGCTGGATCTTTGCATGTAGATTTCAGGTTGCTCTCATCAAGGCTGCAACTAACCAGGCTTTTGACATAGCAGACCAGTACCTTCCTTCTAAGCATTGTCTCTGCAATCCAGCCGGTGTTCACTCCTGCCTGAAGCTGAATGCTGGTTCCAGGAATTGTGGTTCCTAGTGTAGCACCTTCTCTGTTTCCTGGTAAAACCTCCAGTGCTGGAACTCAGCCGAAACCTCAGGCTGTAGATGTGTTGTCCATGTTTCTCTGCGTTCAGGAGCAGGCTGTGATGCATTTGACACTGGTTAGATGTTAATTCTCCAAACTTTTTTGTTTTCTATTGCAGGAATAATTAAATTTTAACCGTGGGCCAGGAATTGCTTCTGCCCAGCAGTGCCAGGGGGGAGGGGGAGTCTGCAGTCTATACCTGTAGCAGGTGCTATTAAATAAGTCCCCCATTGGGTGCAACCTGCATCTCGGCCCCAGATCTGTGCACACATCTTAAGCTCTACATGAGCTGCATTTTTAACTTGGACTGATCCTGCACGTGACTGATGCTCATGTTCATGCTGTGAAGAGAGACACGTTGCTGCTCTGTAGTGCAGCTTGATGGCTGTGCTCTGACAGGTCTCTGGCTTGCCTCTGTGGCCATGCAGGAAATCTGTGGCATAGCTAAAAATGGGTTCAAACCCCAGAGTGTCATTAAGCACAAGATCATCCTCCTCTTCCTTTGTCTACCTGCAGGAAGTCAGTGTCCAGTCTCCTGTTGGAATGCATGAACTGCAGTGACTGTGTGAACCAGCAGTTTGCTGCTGGCCACGCAGGTTATCGTACGACACTGGGCAAACGCCTGTAGTGGGTGCACGCAACTCCTGTTGATCAGGCGCTGTGTTGAAAATGAGCTTCCCAGTAGAAAACTATCCCCTCATGTCAGTCACAAGGGTTTAATGTGAGTGAGGTTTGCCCTAGAAGGGGCTGAGAAGTAAAAGGTGAGATTGATGTGATTATCTTTTTTTTTCAGTTTGATTCTTTTCAGTGATAATTTCCCTTTCCCCACCCTTCGAGTTGTTAGTATTTAATGAAAAACACATGCTCTTCAAGGCCCTTTCTGGTCACATGCAGCCTTGTGGCCGTTCCTGAGACAGAATGATGGACCCTTCATAAAGAGATTTATAATAGAAACAGTGAGGAGATGGCAGCCACAGCAGCACTAGTGAACGCTCCCCTGCACTGACAGTTCATCAGCAAAACCCCTGACCCTTCCACCCTTAATCATCCTTGCTTGTCACTGACATAATTGCCTGATTACAGACTCCTCTCCCCCACCCCTTTCAAAGTGGGTGCAATAGTGAATTTGAAAAACAAGTGGAAATGAACTGTCCCTGCTCTTTTCTTGTTTGTTTTGTTTGCTCTTGTTTTGTTTTGTTTTTTCCCCTTTTTCTTCCCCTGCATTGAGATCAGGCTAAGATTCAGTTTCTTTGTGCATGAGCAGGGGCCAGGATAGGCTTTCAGGACTCTTTTACACCAGTGTTTCTTGCATGTGAATGGTGGGAGCTGATGTCATTGTGTTATTGATTGGGATGACAAGTTTGGACATAAATCATTAATGTCTGACAAAGAAAGAGAGAGGCGAGAAAGGCAACCCATACTTGATAGTTTTCCATAAATCTGCTGCTCATTCCTGCATATGTGATACAGAGGAGGAGACAGCAGGAAGAGCTTTTCTATGCAGCCCAAGCTTTGCCACTGCTGCCTGAGCCATTTTCCCCAGAACATGTTTCCATATTCTGCAGAAAATGGCTCATAGCAGCAGCAGCACTGTCGTGCTTGAGCCTGCCTTTGTAGACATGAGCCAAGGTCAGAAGATTGCCCAGGGGAATCACAGAGTCACAGAATGTTAGAAGTCAGAAGGGAGCTTCAGAGATTGAGTCCAACCCCTCTGCCAAGGCAGGATCCCCTAGGGTAGTTCGCACAGGAACACAACGAGGTGGGTTCGGAAAGTCTCCAGAGAAGGAGACTCCACAGCCTCTCTGGGCAGCCTGTTCTAGGGCTCCATCACCCTCACTGTAAAGAAGTTTCTCCTCATGTTGAGGTGAAAACTTCTGTGTTCCTGTTTGTTTCTATTGTTCCCTGTCCTATTACTGTGCACCACAGAAGTGAGATTGGCTCCATTCACTTGACACCCACCCCTCAGATATTTATAGACATTAATCAGGTCCCCTCTCAATCTTCTCCTCTCAAGACTAAACAGCCCCAGGTGTCTCAGACTCTTATCATAGGGGAAGATCTTGGATTCTCTTGTTCCTTCAGGGAAGGTCTTGGATTCTCTTGTTCCTTCAGACCTTGCATCTCCAGCAGCATTTCAAACCTGAGCCAAGGAAGGAGTAAGAGAGCAGATCTTGGGAACCCCATCCCTCTGGCTTGACAAACTGCCAGCAGGGACTGTTAGGGTGTTTGGTGCTGACCACTTTTTCTCACTGATCTTCTCAGGTTTGTGCAAAAAGACTGTTTAGAGCAGTTTGTAGCAAATACTCCAGAGCCAGCAATGCACAAGTATGCAAGGGGTAGCAGTCATTCAAAACAGCTGAAAGAGAGGAAATCCGTGAGATGCTTGTACGATGTGCCTGCATGCCTTACCTCTGCACAAAGTTTACCCAGATGAGCCAGATTATCAGTTCAGACAGGAAGAGAATAAACAGTGTCTGTCAGAGGTTAGCAGTAATGCAAGTATTGTTGAGAGGATGATGTTTGCAATATAAATAGCTTCGTGGCAGTCTGTCCTGGTACCTGTGGGGACTTTCGTGGTGTGCAGAAAGAGGATAATGTGGAAACAGCATTTTAGGAGGGAAGTCGAGAAGAAAATGACATTCCCTTTCTGAAAGCACACCTCTGACCCTCCTCTTCTCCCCTTGCAGCCGAGCTCACCTCCGCCTGTGTCTAGAACGCTTAAAAGTTCTGATACCGCTAGGACCAGACTGCACCAGGCACACAACGCTTGGCCTGCTCAACAAAGCCAAAGCACATATCAAGGTAAGAGCTGATTTTTTTTTTTTTTTAATTTTTTTTTTTTTTAATTTCCAACCCCAATCTACTTTCAGTCTAGGCTGTAGGAAGTACAATTCAGCTGCTCACTCTTGCTGCCTTGAGGCAACTGTTGAAGGAGAGACTAACAACTTCTAAAAACCAAAACCAAGCTAGAAAGCCTTGCCGCCTTGGTTAGTCATCTATCACTGCTGCAAGCCACATTGTTAAAGGGTCCATAATGAGCTCCGTTAAGTACAGATTTGGAGGGCAGGGGTCTTGTTCTGTATTGTGATTGTTCATTGACAGCTGCATCTCTTCAAAGAAAACCATCCCTACTCTTGAATGACTGTGTTTTGATGGGCTATGCAGCATTTTGTCTGATGTGCCAGTGAGTTTCCACTGTTGAAACATTAGCACAAACCACAAGAGTGTGTGAGACAGAATTGGTTTGCTGGGGTTTCATGTATGAACCTGCCAGCTAGCCCAGTGCTCTTTTAGATTCATTTTTGGCAAAGAGAAGCATGAAAAGAAAATGCAGCATTGTCAATGTCTGGAAGAGGCTGAAATACTTTGTCACAGGTTGGGATGGCAGGAGGGAGGATGGGTAGTGGAGGAGAAAAAAAGCACTGCCGAGGGGACAGAGTTAGCCTCAAATGACTCCTCCTTATGCAACGTGCTTGTTGTAGGAAACAAAGAACAGTGCCCTGGTAGATTTCCCAGCCGTGATCAAAGAAATCTGTAGTAGTTATGTAAATCACTTACTGAATAGAAAACTGTTTCTGAGAAATCCTACTAAACCATGCAGCAAGGAACACTGAACTCCCAAGGCACGTTTTTGTGTTACAGTGCATCATAACAAAACCTGAGTTGGTTTGGTTAAGGGATTGAGGCCCCTTCGTGGATAGATTTGGTAATGCAAGTGACTGAACTCGTGTGGAATGACCCACAAATTGCTGCAGTTCAAATGGTTTCCCGTGGAGAGGCTCTGTCCTCAGAGACCTTTTATACTAATGTATATGATTCATCGGGATTTGGGAGGTGGAAGAGGTGTGAGGAGATGGCATTGCTGTTAGGGAATGCAGGCAGCTTGCTATGGGGCTCTTTCACAGCTTAAATACTTCTGGGACCTGGAAAGGTCTTAAGCAAATTGGGTGGCTGAGCAGTGGAGGTGAAAGAGAAGCAGGAAAAAATGAAACTGGTTATTAACTCATACTTGTTCACATTAGAAACTTGAAGAGGCTGAGAGGAGAAGCCAACACCAGCTTGAGAACCTGGAACGAGAACAAAGATTCCTAAAGAGAAGACTGGAGCAACTACAGGGTCCTCAGGAGATAGAGCGAATACGAATGGACAGCATCGGATCTACCATTTCCTCGGATCGCTCGGACTCGGAGCGAGGTGGGTGTCACTGAACCACCAGGGAATTCCCAGGGCATGACAGGCATCCATGTCTTGTCACAGCCGCCCCCTCCTTAGGGCCTTCGGTGATTAGGCTGCTGATTTTGCTCACACATGCACATACACACACACAGAGGCACACAGTTATTTTATGAGGGGTTTAGTATTTTGCATGAGTTCCAATGAAGTCTGGAAGAGGTGGTGTTGCTGCCAACCTGAGCTGTTTTCTGTGGCATTTAAAGTGACCTCTTTCTCTGAAAAGCTCTCCAAAAATGCTGAAGAGTTATTTAGGAAAAACAAAGTGATCCCAAGATGGTGTATAAACACCTGATGGTAAAGCTGAGATACTCATTGTGCTCCTTGGTCTGCTGAGTCTCTTGGCAACTTGAAGAGGACGAGAGACGTAAGAAGATATCAGTGGGACAGAAACAGGCGTTGCAAAGCAGCATCCAGCCCCTCATTCTGTATCTGGGCCACAGTATAACCATGGAACCATGGTATAACCAAGCAAATTGCCTCTTAAAATGCCCAGAATCATTCTGCACAACCTCCCTTCTTTTCCTAAGCATCCCATAGAGTTCATCTGCTTAGTTAAGTCTGGATAGAGATGATCTGAATGACTAGCTAAATTCAGAGAATTTTCTTTTTTTTTTTTTTTTTTTAATATCTCTGTTGTGGAGAGAGATTTATCACAGTAGATGGTCCAATACTGACATCCAAAGATGCTGTATAGTTTGGGTGTGAGTCTGTAGTTTATTTAAAACAAACCAACCTTTTGGAACATTCCTAAATAATATATGAGCCAAGATACCTGGTTAATTGGATCTCTGCTTTCCAAGTCTTTCTTAAAGATAAGGTTTTTTATGTTCTAAAATCCACTGAGTACCTTTGAGAGTAACCCAGGTCCCCTATGGTAATGCATTATAATGCCCTAGATGAGTGGTCCCAGTTTTGGCAACACAGTGTTAAGCAAGGAGCATGTTTCAGGGTAACTTCATGCTCCATTTTCTCTGTTACCCTTTGGTTTATCTGTTTCGTTTTACTGTGAGTGCTGGGGCAGGAGATGTCCAAAGAAAGAGGCAATGGAACAAAAAGAGGAGGCTGAGGGG
>WBNM01042974.1:10429-33229 GCA_013399055.1 Ramphastos sulfuratus
TTTTTTTTTTTTTTTTTTTTTTTTTTTTTGGCAGTTGTTTCACAGCTGTGATTTGTTTTGGAGTACGAGTTTGTGTTTCTTCATTGGTTTAAGAGCACTCTGAGAGGCTTAATTGAAGAACCTCACACACTCCAAAATTATGTTCTTTGAAAAAAAAAGTGATGTTTTTCCTGATTTCAATACCTTTGTGGCCCAGCTTCTTGTAGTGGGTTATTTTACCTTACATATTTGATGGTCTCTGAAAGGCAAGGTGAATGTATCTGCATGCAGAAAAATCTGGTTGTAAACCCTCAAATATCCTGGTAGTACAACAATTTTACCTACTTTATTTTCATTTCACTACCAGCAACCTCCTTAAAGGTGGGAAATTTCTTTTTCCAGTTCTAACATGCTGTCATCTTTATCAATTTGTGATTTTTGCCTGTAGCCATCCTTCTCTTTTTAGAGATCAGAGGAAGAATTTTGTAGCAGTCTTTTGTAGTTTTAATGAAGATTGGTGATTCTTTTTCTAATCAATTTCTCACCAACTCAAGCAAATTTTTTATTCAGTAATTCTGTCATAGTGGCAGTGTGGCTATTACTTCGTTCTTGCAAATAGAAAATAACTTTATGGGCAGATGTGGAATACTTTAGACAGTCTAGAGAATTGGTTGTTTTTATTGTATAAAATGGTTTTGGCATTCATTCAGAATGCCAACACTTCCCTTTCCTTTCTGTGTGTGAATTCTGCATTTCCTTCTTTGGAAACTCTCTGTAGTGTTTATGCTTACATAAACAACAAAAAGTCACTTGAAGGAGACTGTACAAGGCATGACCCAGGCTGCTCTGCTCCCCTCCCCTGATAGTCATCAGTCTGAAAAACTTAAGTAGGGAAAAGGAGTAAACTACATCATTAAAAGTTGTAAGGTCAAACATGTAGAAGATTTGGCCAAGTTGCTTAAACAAACGTGACTAATGCCACTTGAGACCCTCTGCAATGTGTAAGGCATCTGCAGAATACTAGCAGATGTAACCTGTAGGACAGTCAGTTGATGGCCAGACAAGATGCCTTAGGATATCTCTCCCAGGCCAACCTCATGAAATTCAACAAGGCCAAGTGTAAGGTCCTGCACCTGGGTAGGCACAATCCCAAGCACAAATCCAGGCTGGGTGGTGAATGGCTGGAGAGCAGCCCTGAGGAAAAGGACCTTGGGGTCTGGGTTGATGAAAAGCTCAACATGAGCCTGCAGTGTGCGCATGCAGCCCAGACAGCAACCAAGTGCTGGGCTGCATCAAGAGCAGCNTTTTTGTGCTGAAGTAGAAGAAAGTTCAGAGACCTTGACACACAGTGTCAAAGGGCTGACACGGAAAGTTAAATTGGATTGTGTAGCACGTCTTTCCCTGAAGAAAGCTTATAATGCAAAATTTACTACAGTTTAATATAAGACATTACATTTCAGTTTTAAACAAATAAAAAGGTATTGAGTGTGCATCACTATATTAGCCACACTACAATGGTGTTGCTTGTGCCCAGAGGACATAGTGTTTCCTTGTTAGCAGTTTTACAGGCTTCAATCATAAAGACTTCAGTCAACCTGATTTATTATCTGCAATGATCATGCTTAGAATTCTATGTGGAGTTGAAAGTGGTGTTGCTTTGTTGTTATTTTTTTTCCTGAATTTTGTAGCACTTTGTAAGAAATTACTGAAATTGTCAGATGGAAGGAGAATGTGTGAATGAAGAAAAAATACATATTATTAGTAGCACATCATGGAAACTAAAATTACAGCACCAGCAAGAACAATCCTGTCTTTATGATAAGTACTTTACTACACACCAAACTGAAAAAAAAAACCAAAAACCAGTTGTTTTGTTTTTTTGGTTTTTTGGATCTTGATACTGCACTGCATACATCTTCTTGTGCAACTTTGACATTAATGTGCCTGAAATATCTTGATTCCCTTGGCCCTCGGGGCTCCTAAATCATGAATACATCTGTTTTATGGAGCCTGTTACATGGTGGTCAGAGTGGGAAGTGTGCCTTGTCTGGATCTGGAAGTTGGGAAGGCGACACAGTTCTTTTGAATGTTCCGGTGGATGAAATTAAGACACAGATGAGATCATATATCAAAACAAGACTGTTTATTACTTAACAAACAGAGAAAGAAGGAAAAGAAAAGGGAGAGAGGAAGAGAGAATGGAGAAAGAGAGCAGGAGTGATAATTAGCCCATGGTCACTCATTAGAGGGGCAGAAGGGGACATTCCTGGGCTGCTGCCTCCAGTCTGAGATGTCCCAGGTGACATTCCCCCTGATAAGCTGGTCAAGGTTTTTATGCTGCTCCTGGTTCATTCATTGTAGCTCCACCTGGCCTTGTGCCCTAGTCATATTACAATGTGTATGTGACTTTCAGGGGCCTCTCATATAGGGGGTCAGTGCCTGGTGACCTCTGCCTCTCTTAGTTGTCCACCACACCCACTGGACAACTGTTATCTCTGTGGGCAGAGCTGACACATCAGGTGGGTAGTTCACAATAATCTTACCTTCGTTGAGACACTTCTCACATTCTTAATGTAATTATCACGTTCACAAGGTGATTTATATTCAGGAGATGATTCCCACACACCTTCCTTCTGCTTCTTCAGGTATCCTTTCATCACTCAGGGGGAAACTTAATTGCCAACAGCATGAGAAGTGCAAGATAAAAATGGAAATTGTATTGAGCACAAAACTGGAAATTAGGCAGATGACTTTAAAATATTGAACAAAAACTTCTTTCTCTTCCAAATTAGTGATTAGATGGCTCTGTCAGAGTATTACTCCTTATTGTATCTGTCTGCTTACATTAGTAGTTTTCTAGTCCATTGATTAACAGTTATTTTCTGGTCGTAACTTAGACTATATTATACATTATGCAGTCTTGCTACAATGGTTTGAAACAGTTTCTTAGACATAATCTTCCATTACCATCCAGTCTAACAGTTGTTTTAAAGGCCATAGTTACTGGAGTTTACCAAGCTTTTTCAAAGCCTGTATTCTCCTAAAACTTTTCTTACTGGTGACTGAACAGGAAATTCCTTTGAGAACAACAGCTTAAACTCCTCTGTCTTGCCATGGAAGAGTAATGAATACACCCATGTTAAACTCTGTTAAACTTTCTTGTGATGTGGTATGACTAGAAATAAGAATAAGACAAAAAGTACACCCTTGGCAAGTAGTACATGCACCAGATGTCCAGTGTATCATTTTATCTAGTGTGCTGCAATATATTCAGTAGGTGATTATGCTGAACAGGTGTGCCAGCATATATGCTACATGACTCCTCTATTTGTGTTTGCTCTGTTGGTTTGGTTTTTTTTCCCCCATTTCTTCAGGATCTAAGAACATGTGTCAGATTACAACAAATGGGGAAAATGAAGGAACTACCAAAATTATTGCACCTTCCTCTGTGAAAAGGTATGTAGACAAGCAGTTCCCTTCCACCTTTTAAGAGATTGTATATTGCATTGGATAGAGGAACAGGTTTAATAATCCTTAGGAAGAGTTTCTCTTGCCCATAAGTGGAGTACCATCTGATCTTCTGCTGACAAAGGTGGGAGGATGTTTCCCAGCAATAAATTTTAACAAATCTTGATCTTCTGATAAACCTGGAACAGGAATTCCAAGGTGGTACAGAATTTGGAAACCCACAAACTGGGACAGGTGAATGGGAAGGCAAAAGTTGTCGGTTTTGAATATGAAGAAAACAGACAGTGGCCCAGGGGGCATGAGTTGGGCTAGTCCTATGAAATCCTCTGTGTGTGTTCTCTGGAAAACTGTGGGCTGGGTGGCAGGGCCCTCAGGGATGTGTCTTCTGCCTTTGCACAGCACAGTCTTTGCTTGAGGTGTGTGGAAAGAGCTGGGCATGGCCTCTTTTCCAGCAGTGCTGTCAATCCTGTCAATCTGTTACCCATTACACTGCTAGATCCAGAACAAAACTCATGGTGTTTCTGCCCATTGCTTAGGAGCAGTGAATTGCCAAGGCTTCTCTAGACTTACATGTGCTGAAGTATGCATTTCTAATTGTTAGGTATATTTGAGAGAAAGAGATGAGCCTCAGATTTAGAAAGAGATTTATGTCCCCATTCTTAATTTTGAGTGGAATTTGGATGGCTGAAACCAAAACTTAAAAGAGTCAAAAACTCAGCACGTAACTTTTTTGCTTAGTTGTCTGAATGTCTTTGTCTGGACACCCAGTAGCTCTGACAGGTTTGTGCTGAATAACTCTATCCTTATCTCTCCACTGAAGCTGTAAGCATCACATGTTGGGTATCTGGACTGCCCTTTGAAGAAGGGTCTAAAAGATGTACTGCAAATAGTTGGTTCATAGTGGTTCTTAATGCCTCGTGTTTGGAATGGTTGCCCCAAAACAGAAGAGCTGAGTTTAATTGCTTCATAAATTTGAGGAAATCACAGAATGTTAGGGATTGGAAGGGACCTCCAGAGATCATCAAGTCCAACCCCCAATTGAATCTAATATTCTAGACCTTCCAAAATAATACTAAATGTGGGTTAAACAATGTTTATGGGTTTGCATTCAGTCATGCTCAAGCTAGGCCACTGAGCAGAAAAGAATACAAAGGTATATGAATACCTGCAGCGTGAAAAAATGGAGCCAGGCTCTTTCCAGTGGTGCCTAGTGACAAAACCAGAGGAGACAAGCACAGACTGAGACACACAAGGTTCCTTCTGAACATCAGGAAACATTTTTTCACTTTGAGGAGGTGACCAAGTATTGGCACAGGTTTCCTAGAGAAGTGGTGGAGTCTCCTTCCTTGGAGATACCTGAAAGTTTTATGGGAATGGTCTTAGGCACCTGACTCTGCATAGCCCTGCTTGTGCATATTGGACCAGGTGACCTCCAGAAGGACCCTGCTAACCTCAGTCATTCTGTATTCTATGACTTGTTAGGAGAAAGCTATAAAGGAAAAGGCAGACTTACTCCATAGTGCAGAGATGGTTGCTTTGAGAAAGAATAGGAGCCCTTCACTACAGCCTGTGCTCCAAATGCTGTGTAAAATATGGACTGTTAAAATCAAATGGATAGGGAGGTTGTAGAGCAGGAATGAAAATAAGGAGCTCTCGATAAGGCAGCTTCAGGGTTTCTGAGTTTAGTTTTTTGACTTGGCAATTTAAAAAGCAGTTTGTAGGCAGGTTATTACTGAGTCTTGGTTTTAAATAGTGTTTTTTGCATGTTTACTATTAAGAAATTTTCTGTGTCTCTCTTGGCACATGCAAAACACCTTTCTGGTTTGCCAGTCTTAGTATGCATGACAAGCAGCACATGCTTTGTGAACCATTTGCAGTTTGGTAGTTTACTCTATCCTGTGTAACTCTCGCATTAATTGTCATTCATGCTTGCAAAGCATCTTTTAGCAGCTCTCACAAGCTGAGTTTTCATAATTCAACATCTTATTCACTGCTGATATATGTAGTTGGTGACTTCTGTATAAGTGGTATAAGTTAAAGATAAACCATAAAACCTGCTGGACAACAGTAACCTCACATGAAATTCAGATCCTAAGCTTTTCAAATAGTCTGAATGAACTCAATGCCTTTTGCAGCTGCATTCCTGGAGATAATACTAGTATCTGAAGAGCTGCCATGCTCCAGCTCTCTAGTGTAAAGTCTGTATCTGCTCTGAATGAGTAATGTCATAGGAATTTAATGCAATGGATTAGTATCTCAGGATCAGGTCTCTCTCTCTTTGTTAAGATTTGAGAACACTATTCAAAAACATTTAAGTCCACTTCAATCTATGTATTGTTCAGCAGTTAATACTGTGTGAAACAAATAGCTTTCTTGCAATGCAGAACAGAAACATATTTATCTGAGTTACTTGTCTAGTCTGCAGTAAGCATGTACTTTTAAGTCTCAAAGTAGATATAACCACATAGGAGTCAATAATTAATGGGTGCAGTATTAAGAAAAAAAATTTTACTTGCTAAAGCGTAATTTAATTTCTTTTCCTTCTGACTTACTGTAGCTTTACCTTTTGTTCACTATGTGAGAATTAAATGATTAACTCAATGATCTGTAGCAACCAAAGGCTGAGGTTAAAAGTGGATTAGTGAGTTAAGTAGCCAGGATTCCTTCATAAAGCTGAGACTGTCTGCTCAGGGCAAATAACTCTGTCTTATGTCCTCCTCTCTATATGCCTGTGTAAATCTACTTGCCTTTTTTTTTTTTTTTTTTTTTTTTTAAATGCTTAAGCTGCATTTTGGAGAGATGTGTTGTATTAATTCTTGTAGTGAGTTCCTGTCAGTAATAATTGAAGAGTTAGCAGAAGTCAAGATACCTGTCTAGTTCTGCCAGGCACTCTTTATGCAAAAAAATCAAAAGCATACAAGAAGTATTTTAAGTAAATCCTTGTAAGCAAGTTCCATCAAGAACTCTGTAAAATGAAAAGCAAATAAAGCCTTTACTTCAGTAGTCTGTTAAATGCATGTTGTCAGAGACTGAGAGATCATATCATGTATTTGCCCTGTTGTTGGATTTTTTGCCTAAGCATCTGTCCCTGCTTGTTCTGAGACAAGCTTGGTGTCTTTTCCGAGTCAGTACCACCATAATTATGAGCTTGTAGTACTGATTTGCAATTCTTTTTTTTCTCTAGATTATCTCTTTCTAGGAGAGATTCTTCAATATACCAATTAATTGCCCTCATTTCACCTAGCAGGCAAATAGCTACATGCCAGGGTGGGTCTCTGTAATGACTGTGTTGGGTAAGAAGTCAGGGCAAAAGAACATGTGATCCATACACTGTGGGTTTATATGTATGTATGTATGTACTTTCATTTAGCTTTAAAAATATGAAAAATGAAAACAGTCCAGAAACCCAAAGAAGTAAAACAAGTGCTCCATGGGAGGAAAATGACCCACAGAGGTAAGGCGAGACATGATGTCTTAGGTATTGTGCAGTGGTAAATATCATGCCATGACAATAGATTGAAGGATATTGATATAATTTATTAATACATTAACAGGATTACAATAAATCTTTATTGAAGGTAAGAATGTAGGTCCTATCACGCATTAATAACTAGTTAAACACTACAAATGCAAGTGTAGGAGGAAATGATCAGTGGATGAAAGTCACCAAGTGTCTTTCCACAAAGATATGTTCATAGATCTCTGCTATCAAATATACTCATCAAAGACCTGGAAAAGAGATGATAAAGTTTAGTGATGGGACAGAATTGTTTAGGATAACGAGAGTGAAAATTGTCTGTGAGGAGTGGTGGAAAGATCCTTAAAATGTGAGTGACAAGTGATTAGATGGTGGATGATGTTGAGTCAGTAAGTGTAAAAAAAGGGATGTGGGAGGGAAAAAAGACACCTAGATTTCTAAGTAAAATGAGGTGCTGTGGAGTTATGATGGAGAACTTCATGAAAACATCAACTATGTAGCAGTCTGAAAAACAACTAGGAATTGTTAGGAAAGCAAGAGAACAGGATTATGCCATTACATAAATTTGTATATTACATGACATATTTGCTCTATTAATTCTGAATGCTGTTCTGATGTCCTTATCTAAGGAAAAGGTTTTGAGAGGGGCAGCAATGATAATCAAAGGTGAGAATGACTTTGCAGAAAATCTGTGCAAGAAACAACAGCGTAGGCCAGACAAAATTCTTTTGTCAGTCTGAAAAAGGAGAAAGAGATCATGATTGTATTTTTCCAGCATAAGAATTTAGGACCTTCAGGTGAAGCTGTTGGAGGTGGTTTAAAAGCCTGAGAAAGGCAGTGGATAGTGACTGTGGCTGTGGTACTCCTTTATAAGGAGTGCTAGATGTCAGTGGATTCCTGGAAAAGATAGATGGATCATGGAAGAGAAATCTCTAGAGGCTTCTGAATACAGAGTGGCTGGCTCAGTAAGTCCCCTAGACTGGGAATAGTGGGAGACTGAGAGAGTACTGGGGTGCTGTCATACATACTCAAATTTTTTGCTTCCTGTAGGTGGTAGCTTGGAAATAGGCCATTGAACTAGACAGCACATTAACTTTAATCAGGACAAGTATGGTCCTGCTTTTATATGATGATTCAAATCTATGCATGGTGTGTCACAGAATCACAGAATGCTGGGGGTTGGAAGGCACCTTGAAAGATCTGTTGAAAGATCGTCTAGTCCAACAATCCCACCAGAGCATGATCACCTAGGTCACACAGGAATGCATCCAGGCAGGTTTTGAATTTCTCCAGTGAAGGAGACTCCACAACCTCTTTGGGCAGTCAGTTCCAGTGTTCTGTCACTCTCACAGTGAAAAAAGTTTCCCTTTATGTTTACACGGAACCTTCTATGCTCCAGCTTGCACCCATTGCCCATTGTCCCATCATTGGACAATACTGGGAAGAGCCTGGCTTCATCCTCATGACACTCGTCCTTTACAAATTTATAAACGTTGATGAGGTCACCCTTCAGTCTTCTCCAAGCTAAAGAGACACAGCTCCCACAGCCTTTTCCTCCCAAGGGATATGTTTCACTCTCTGAATCATCTTTGTGGCTCTCCACTGGACACTTTCAAGCTGTTCCCTGTCCTTCTTGAACTGATGGACCCGGGACTGGACACAATATTCCAGAGGTGACCTCACCAGGGCAGAGTAGAGGGAGGGTAGAACCTCTCTAAATCTACTAATCACACCCCTTCTAACACACCCCAGGATACCATTGGCCTTCTTGGCCACAAAAACACATTGCTGGCTCATAGTCATCCTTCCATCCATCAGGAACCCCAGGTCCCTTTCCCCTATGCTGCTCTCCAACAGATCAGCCCTCAACCTATGCTGGTACATGTTCTTTCCCACGTGCAAGACTCTACACTTGTCCTTGTGGTATTTCATTAAATTTCTCCCTGCCCAATTCTCCAGCCTGTCAAGGTCTTGCTGAGTGGCAGCACAGCCTTCTGGTGTGTCAGTCACTCCTCCCAGTTTTGTGTCATCAGCAAACTTGCTGATGGTGCACTCTGTTCCCACATTGATAAATACATTGAATAGTACTGGTTCCAGTACCAAACCCTGAGGGACTTCATCAGATACAGGCCTCCAACTAGTCTCTGTATTATTGACCACAACTCTCTGATTTCTTTCCTTCAACTAGTTCGCAGTACATCTCACCTCTTGAACATCCAGACCACACTTCCTCAGTTTAGCTGCAAGGATGCTCCGTGATGAAGATGTATATCACAACAGCAACACTATTTTCATAATTATATCCCTGGAAAACTTTAATACATGTATATTTGAATGCCTAGCTGTGGGTTTGATAACTCATGCCAAAACAGAGAAATGTTATTATGCTAAAAGAACATGTGTATACTTGGTTCTACATTTTGTAAGCTTAGATTTATTGTCTTGAGAACACTAAGGGATCTCCTACATTTTTAAGTGTCAGTGCAAGAATATTTGTTGCTGGAAGGAAATACCGTATGTGTTTGCATAGTGTGCACACATACATATATAGCTGAATATTTATACAAGTGTTTGTGTGAGCCTTCTCCTTTCTTGAGGGTGAACCTCAGTTATCTGGCCTGACTGTCCTGGAAGTTTTAAAGTTGACTATTTGCTTTTCCTTTTCAACCCTAGTGGGCTGTATAATTCTCCCACTGACCGCAACAAGTCACCAAAATTTCCTTACTCTCGTCGACGAAACCCATCAGGTGGCAGTGAGAATGAGTCTGGACAGCCAGTCCGGAGGAGGTAAGAGCCTCAGGTTTCATTACTGTTAGCTTTTCAGAGTAGAAAGCTTGAGATTCTGCATGCTCTGTGTTCAGTAAAATCTCTTGTACACACAGCTGGATCCTTAGAAAAGGAGTATTCTGGGGATCAATCAGAACAAAAAAACCCCAGGCCTGATCAGCAATACCAGATCTGCTTTTGGAAAGGAAGCTTTGGTCAGACTTTTCGCTTGTGTGCTGTTCTGAATACAAGGGAAAATACATAATAAGTTGCATTGTTGGCACATGAAAGGTCCTTCCCATGGCTGTTTTTCCATGGTGAAGGGAAGGGTTAATAGATGGTGCTTCCTTGACACTGAGCTTCTAATACAGGGCATTGTTTCGATTTAAGTGCATTACTTTATTTTAAATGCAACAACGATTAAACAAATGAGATATAAAGCTCTTTTCAACAGTCTCGTGTGTGAATTACTTTATGTTAGTGAGGATGTCACCAAAAACACAATTTTGAGATACTTCATGTGCTTCTAATGCGTATATGCTGAATTGAGTAATGTACAGAATTAAGGTTATATGGATTAAGATTCTGTGCTGTATGTCCTGGGATACATCCAATATGTGAATTACAGGGACAGTTCTGAAGTGATGCAGTTTGAGAAATTGTACGTTACATGGGGTGATTTGTCCTGATGAGAAGTTGCTTCTGTTGCTGAGGCACTCTGATGCTGTGATCTGTTGTCAAGACAATCACAGCTACTGTGCCATTTTCATCACAGTCTTCTAGGATTACCTTACAGGCACTTGGGAGTTAGTCTTGTAAAATCTCCAAAGTGATTACTTCTTTGGCATTCAAAGCCAGGGTTTGCTGAAAGGGCTCTGACAATGCAACTATGTCTAGCTATGAGAAAGACTAGTTTGATGTGGAGCTTTTATATTTGTCAGGTTTCTGAGCTGCTCTAGGCTTTTTATCTACTATTGGATGCTGAAAGCATGAGTGAAGAAACTCACCCATGTTGTATGCTTAGTGCCCTCATGAGTCAGTTAAAGAAAATCAGTGTAGCTCAAAGTCAATAGAGTTACGTTGATTTACCCTGTTGGATAGAACTCTTTTAATTGTTATTACTGATGTGCTTCCTGAATTGGTGGTCAGAGGGCCTTGTCTGGCATTGTACAAACGACAGTATAAAGATGTGCAGTGCAAACGTGTCTTGCACACAAAGAAGTCTTTTGAGATGCAAAGTGTTTATCATCAGGGATTTACATTTGGCTCATCTACTTGGTGGACAGATGGTCCTGTCAATAGCAAGTTTTGTCATGGGCTACCACACGAACAAAATTACTTAGAAGTCTTACTTCATATGTGAGATTGTGAAGACTGACAGTAGTAGATTCTAACCTAATTATATCTTCCCCAATCTTGATTTTATTCGTGCTTTTTCCTTTTTCAGCTTTCCTTTCCTTTTCAGCTTTATTTCCTTTTTTGACTCGGTTGTGGGAATTCANATCTGACAGTGGCGGTCCCTCTTAAAGTCCCCCGTAGCAGTCTCCGGCAGTCTGCTCCAAGTCTGCTCCAAGTCCCCCTAGATAATGTGTCCCATTCCCATATATATATGCTGGGGCGATTTGCTCTCCCCTGTTCAAACCTGCGGGGGGGGGGTAAGGTACTTGACACCTACTCCTTTCACATTCCAAACCCCAGAGGTGGTGGGGGAGCAGAACAGTTTCACACCCCATTCAAACCTCCGGTGGGGCAGGGACTTGGATGTGCCCCGCCACACTGTTGAATAACAATAGCTGTGTTTCTTATGCCATATCTACTGGAATTAAGAGGAAATCAGGATTTGCTATGCTGGAAGCAGTAGGAAACTATGAAAAGCCAGCATATTATGCGTAATCTTGCATGTCAGGGATTTGCAGTGAGAGCTTGAATGGGTTTTGTAGAGGTGTTCTGGAAAGTTTAAAAACAAACGCATGCCTTTTTTTCCACTGCCTTAAATATTGCTAAAAAAACCCCAAATCCTTTGTAAAGTTGGTGTGTTGGTTCTTTTTAAAGGTAAGAGGTGTTGTGCTTTTGCGCTCAGTGACTTGATGATGTTTCAGCAAAACTTTATTATTGACACAGAAAAAATAAAAACCGTGGCGAAAATTCAGATTTAAAGCTAAGGAGAAGCTGAATATATAATCTATAGCAGCCATGAAATGATAGCAAACAGACTGATTATATTTTAGTTCCTTGCTGTTGTGGTAGGCTTAAACAGGCCAAAATAGGCTTATGCATGTCATGGCTTGCCTAGACATATTTTTCTGCTCTCCCTCCTGTTTTGGGGAGGAGCAAACGCAGGAAAGAGAACAAAGAACCTGAAACCACTGAGTCTAAGGACTCTTGCTTGGCCAGACTTGTTTGCATGCTGTGGTAAACAAGATACACATACCTAGCTTGTTCATGCCTTGCACAAGGCCTGTGTTCTGCCCTAAAAAGGGTAAAGCAAGCCTATGGCTTCACCTAATATGGTCAAGCTTGGCAAACTGCCATTCTGATTGGCTATTCTGTGTCCAAAGGCACATTAGTCTTACTAGACTCTGTCTAAAGGTCCATTAGAGATGAGCAGGTAACAACATGCTCTGCCATTGTATTCGTGCTTGCTTTCTACTGCCTGCTGCCATTGCTTACTGCCTTATTGTATCCTGAACTGCCTGGAAACTGACTGCCTTGAGTTTACCAGGAAGAGGCTCTAAATGCTTCCACACGATCAGCCTGCATAGCCAGCGTGACATCCATCACACTGAGACTGCACATTGCAAGACATCCTACCTACACCTGAAAGTCTCCTACCAAGATGGGAAGTCCTGGAGATACACAGATTGTCCAGGAGAGCCAGGACCAGGTCAAAGATAGTCTGCCTCCTTTCCCCAGCAGCCTGGGAAGAATCAGAAGTCTCAGCAGCTGACAAAACAGTAACAGAATTCCCTGAAAGTGTTTGGCTACTTGTCTGAGGCTGTATCTAGCTCCATGAGTTGGGAGATAATTTTGTGAGTAAATACTTAAAGCTTCTTGTAATTCATCATTGCCTTCTGCCATAAGCAGAAAGGAGCTCCTTGAGTCCCCCTAGTGGACAAGCAATATATTGACTGCAGGAACCTTCTCTTCCAGTTCGATTGAGTTCAATTAATGTTTATATATTATTGCTAGTTATCTCTAGATCCTATGTTGTTATCTGTATAAAGTTTCCATGACCATGTGTGGAACCAATTATTATTAAAATTAGTGGTCAGGGTGACGAGAGTTCTGAGTATCGAATATTAATAAACAGTTGTTTTTTTTAAAAAAATCATCTTGCATTAATACCCTTCCATAACACCTGCATCATCTCCCTTCCTTCCTTCATTTCTTCCTTCCTTCTCCCCACTTTGTTAAGTATTTAAAAAGCTTGTCGTGTTTTACCCACTTAATTTCCCCTTTGCTGTAATACATTCAGTAAAATGATAGGTAGCATAGCTTCATCATAACATAGATTCCTACAAGCTGCCTTGTCCATTGTTACCAGGCCATTCTAGGGTCAGTTTACTACAGGCTTGTCTGCAACTTGGAAGTCAGTTCCAGAAGTATTCCCTTTTGCAGTTTGCATCTGCGATTCTGAGTTTTTCAACTCCTAAACCAGCACACCAGTCCACTTTTCATTAATCCATTTTCAAAGAAAGTGTACTTGAGATTAATTGTTCAGCAAAAGGAAAATGTAGAGGTAGAGGCAAATGCATCTTGTTTTAGAATCATAGAATGGTTTGGGTTGGAAGGGACCTTAAAGATCACACAATTGCAGAATTGTCAGGGTTGGAAGGGATGTCAGAGATCATCCCGTTCCAACCCCTGCCATAGGCAGGGACATCTCACACTAGATCAGGTTGCTCAGAGTCCCATCCAGCCTGACTTTAAAGTCCTCTCACCTCTCAAGCCTGTCAGGGTCTCTCTGGATTGCATCTCTTTTCTCCAGCATATTGACCATGCCACACAGATTGGTGTTGTCAGCAAGCTTGCTGGGGGTGCACTGTCCACATTGCCAGCACAGATGTTAAACACTGATCTCAGTACCAATCTCTGAGGATCACCACTCATCACTTGATTTCTCCACTTAGACTTTGGAATATTGACCATCACTCTCTGAGTGCAATCATCAAGCCAACTCCTTATTTGCTGAGTGGTCTGTCTATCAAACCAAGGCTTTCCAATTTAGAGACCAGAATGTCATGGTGGGCAGTGTCAAACACTTTGCACAAGTCCAGGTAGATGCCATCAGTTGCTCTTCATCCATCAGCACTGTTGCCTTGTCATAGAAAGGCACCAAATTTGTATAACTTCTTACAACTTTCTCACATCCTTGGACATTCTCTGGTAATTTTTTTTCAAGCTTCTTTTTTTTTTTTTTCCTCCTATACAGTCTTGACTATCTGTTACATTTCCAAATACAATGGTGGTGTGAATTCAGGTGTAGCCTTCAACAGCTTCAGCTTTTGGTAGATGTTTGCATCTGGAATTTTCTAGTGCTGCATCTAGCCATCATGACTCCACTGTGCTTCTTCATGCTCCTGTGCTCCTGCTGTGGCTCCTGCTACAGAAGAAGGAGAATTTCAATGTCAGAGTCTCCTGAAACTTGCAAAGAAGAAGAGGCACTCCCAGGATCTGATTCACTGCTGTAGTATGGGAAGGGAGATCTGGCAGGGATACAAACATCTCAGGGACAATTGAAGGAAGTCAGGGAAAGTGCTCACATACTTTGCACCTATTATATAAGATAACAGTTTTGTTTTTTTAACGCTGTTACTGTTGCAAGCTGCTGGTTATAATCCTGCGGTAAATGTTCTGCATGTAAAAAGATTTAGTGAGGCATCCCAGAGTGAAAACCCTAGTGGTCAGAAGGGACCTCTTTCCAGAGACTGGGTCTGCTATATTAGCCTACATCTGTATATGTTGGTTATTGTGTGTTGGAACAGACCTTCTTCACTTCATTTCATTTACAGTTTGGCTACTCACCTTTTATTTTAATCAGAATATTGAGTCTTCTCTGTCACCTATTTCTCTGAAATACAAAATCATGCAACCCACCTCACCCCCATGGCCCCTCCTGGACTGTATTTGTTTTGTTTCTTGCCAAGCTGACTATGTCTTTTTTCTTGCTCCTTGTCAGACCAGAAACATACACCACCTGCAGAATACCTGAGAAAAAAAGGATGAAAGATCAGGTTGATTTTCTGTGTTCTTGCACCTGACTTAGGAAACCACCTTTCTTTACATTTTTGGTATTTCATTCAGTTCACTAAAAGCTGATGTTTAATATTCAGTGAAAGCTAATATTCTGACAGCCAGCATGAGCAGCTGCCACTCAGGTGACAGCTCAACAGCCTTCTATCTGCCCACAAGTGCTATCCTGACTGGGAACACAAGGTAATTTGATGTGCAGTATCCAAAAGTTGGGTCAGATTTCCATTCCTGAAAAGCCAGAGAAAGAGTTACCTTGAATTTGAGGAAACAAGACACTTTATCTGGCACTTCTGCTGTGGTGTGATTTTTGCTGCCTTGGTACCTCATAGGATAAATTACTTAAATCTGAATAAGAAAATACTTGAAATACAGAGAAATTTGGAAGAGCAGAGTCACTCTGACTGGAAGTGTGACAAAGAAAGTTGTTGCTTGGTTGACCTAGTAATATTGCTACTCAAGATCAGTGGAATATTTATTAAACATCTTACAAGATTTTGAGGGAAAAATGGTACACTTTTGAGCATTAAGACAAGAATCTTCATTAGTCCCTGAAGTGATGGCTGGGAAGAGAGACCAGGTCTGAAAATCTCACATCTTGCACATTAGGAAGTTTTGAAACAAGAGCTGGTCACCTGCTGAAGCAAGCTGGGCAGCCAGGACACAGATAACTTATGAGACTGCCCAGGGTTTGCAGTTGCACAAATTTTGGACTCAAAGAAGAGCCTGTTTTACATTTTTAGATAGACAAGTCTCTTTCCAAACACTGCTCTGCTTATGCAAGACATAAGCCCAGTAAGACTATTAAAAACCAGTTCTGAATCACACACTTGCCCTTGATGCCTTCCTTTCCTTTTGCCTTTTTTTTGGAAAAATGACCAAGATGCATGTTACTACAGGAAAATGTACCCCCAAAGGAAGAGGGAAGGTGAAAAGACAATATCCAAAAGACTGGCACAAGCATGTTCAAAGAGTTCAGAGCCATGCAGCAGATGGCTGTCCAGTATCCATTTGCCAAGGTGATGACTGTGATGTGAGAGTAGCCGTGTTTGTCAGCCTTGCCATGTGTTCCCAAAAAGTGTATCTATTTGGGATGTGCCAGTCAGAAGTCTGCCGTGTTAAAATCAGGAGTTCTCCTTATTTCTAAAGCACAGCTGACCCTTCTTTTTCCTGCTTTCAGCTTCACCCAGAGATGTGTACTTTTACCAGTGAAACTGAGTAAGCCTCTCAGTAGTTTTGAATTATGAACCACAGAATTTGGGGATGGAAAGTGGTTTCTTCTCCCCTGGGGAAATATCCCTTCAGACAATCTGAGATTAATTTAATTTCTTAGGCTTTAGTCATCCTATTACTGTAAAATATATTTGTTTGAATGGAAGCTATTTCAGTTAATGATTTCCTGGTCTAGGAGAGAGAGGAGACCAGACTCCATGACTGAGGCATGTAGACACAGCAATTTAATAAAATCAACCATAATTTGCTGATGTTGTGACAAAGTTCATGAGACTCTCAGCTAGCTGTATCAGAAGGATGTCTATAGAAGTGTCCTAGCTTCAGAGGCGGGATAGGGCGATATGTCCTTGACCAGGCAGGACATTCAGGGGAAGTCCATGCCACAACTGTGCTGTTCCCTGGGAAGTGTCTTTCTTGTTCTCATCCTGTTTGAGCTCTTCTCCCTAAACTGTTAAAATATATGGTGAGCAGGTGCTTGTTAATAGCCTCCAACTTGTAATGAAATGCTTCCCTTTACCTGTTACCTACACCTAACAAACTGCCTTCACTCCTTAGCCTGTCTGAAGTGTAGTTTACCAAATCTGTCCTCTTATGAAAGTGGCTTATCGAAAAGCAAAAGAAAAGCCGTGAGGCACAAAAAGGTGTATGTCTCTGCCAGCAGCACTGGAAGAAAATTGCTGTTTTCCATTGCAGCAAAACCATCTCCAGTTCTAACTCTTGATATCCTTCTAGGCCAACCTCATGTTAATATTGGTCAATTTTCCTCATTAATGACCAGGACTGTCAGTGTCATAGAGAAATATGTCTTTGAAGGCATTCAGAAACTAATCACACAAATGAATAGCCAAACCAGGTTTTGATCAGAGTACCAATTTTTAGGACCTAGCCTAGCAGTATAGTAACAGAGTCCTGGTTTCTGTGACCAAAGCCCTGACAGCTGGTCAGTCTGTTCCAATAAGTGGATCAGTAGAAATTAAGAATTTAAGGGTCTCAAGTAGTAGTGGCCAAGCACTTCTCTCGAATGAAAGAGGTATGCCTGTAGGTAGGTGTTATGGCCACTTTCTGCTTGGAGTTTAGCACCAGCCTATTCAGCCAGTCTTCTTCAGTAATAATCAGAGCCCTAAATGTCACCTTACCATTTGAAGCTTTGCTATCACAGAATCACAGAATGTTAGGAGTTGGAGGGGACCTCCAGAGATCTGTGAGTCCAACCCCCCTGCCAAAGCAGGATCTCGTAGGGTAGGATCACGTAGGGCAGGCTGGATTTTGAAGGTCTCCAGAGAAGGAGACTTCATAACCTCTCTGAGAAACCTGTTCCAGTGCTGTGTCACCTTCGCCATAACGAAGTGTCTCCTTGTTTACATCTCCTGTGTTCTAGCTTTTGTCTGTTGTTCCTTGTCCCATTACTGGGCACCACCTATTGCCCACCCCTCAGATGTTGCTAAGATCCCCCTCGGCTTGCTCTTCTTGAGACTAAATAGCCCAAATTCTCTTAGTCTTTCTTTATAGGAGAGATAGTCACATAGGAGAGATGTTGAAATCCTGCAGTCATCCTTGTAGCTCCTGCAGATTTCTTTATCCTTCTGTGCTGCACTGTCTTTGCAGCTGTGCATCAGGTTATCCCAAAGCTATTCTGGTACACATACCTGCCAGTGTGTGTACTTCAAACTTTCTGTATTTATTAAGATCAGCAAGGACTTAATGGTCTTTCTTCCATACTGACTGACACTGGAAAAATTATATGAACTTGGTAGAAGTCAGTTGGAAGTTGAGGTGATGTGATAGTTACTAATATTTATGTGAGATGGGAGTTATGAAAATCTTTATTGATCTGGAAAAAAATCCTGCCCTGAACTATATACAAAATTTAGGGATTTATTTACAGATTCTGGAAATTTGCTTGGGAATTATTTTCACAATGGGAAAAATACTAGTAAGAACAAACAGTTTGAAACGGTTCAGAAGTTGAGAGAAGAGAAGCCATAAGCAGCCTTTTCCCCACTATAAAGGCAGGCACTATAAAGAGGTGCCGTGAGGGTGGAGAATTTCTGGTGGTTTTATGGCTCAGCAGACATCCTCCAAAACTGCAGATTTTATAATCCACATATACAGATTGCATGGACAAAGCAAAATGGCTCCTGCAAACAAAGCCCCGAGTAAGGTTCACAAGGACACTGCCNGCCATAACGAAGTGTCTCCTTGTTTACATCTCCTGTGTTCTAGCTTTTGTCTGTTGTTCCTTGTCCCATTACTGGGCACCACCTATTGCCCACCCCTCAGATGTTGCTAAGATCCCCCTCGGCTTGCTCTTCTTGAGACTAAATAGCCCAAATTCTCTTAGTCTTTCTTTATAGGAGAGATAGTCACATAGGAGAGATGTTGAAATCCTGCAGTCATCCTTGTAGCTCTCTCTGCAGATTTCTTTATCCTTCTGTGCTGCACTGTCTTTGCAGCTGTGCATCAGGTTATCCCAAAGCTATTCTGGTACACATACCTGCCAGTGTGTGTACTTCAAACTTTCTGTATTTATTAAGATCAGCAAGGACTTAATGGTCTTTCTTCCATACTGACTGACACTGGAAAAATTATATGAACTTGGTAGAAGTCAGTTGGAAGTTGAGGTGATGTGATAGTTACTAATATTTATGTGAGATGGGAGTTATGAAAATCTTTATTGATCTGGAAAAAAATCCTGCCCTGAACTATATACAAAATTTAGGGATTTATTTACAGATTCTGGAAATTTGCTTGGGAATTATTTTCACAATGGGAAAAATACTAGTAAGAACAAACAGTTTGAAACGGTTCAGAAGTTGAGAGAAGAGAAGCCATAAGCAGCCTTTTCCCCACTATAAAGGCAGGCACTATAAAGAGGTGCCGTGAGGGTGGAGAATTTCTGGTGGTTTTATGGCTCAGCAGACATCCTCCAAAACTGCAGATTTTATAATCCACATATACAGATTGCATGGACAAAGCAAAATGGCTCCTGCAAACAAAGCCCCGAGTAAGGTTCACAAGGACACTGCCTTCGCAGCAAAAGTAATGCTACCCATCTGATAGTGCATTCCACTGTGTGGCAGGGGACAGCAGTTTTACGGCAGGAGCAGTGAGCAGCTTGCCTGGTGTGGAGAGACAGTGGTAGCACGGGTTCAGGAGAAGCCTCCCACGGTTTGAGAGCACTCCATTTAATATCTTCCTAGACAAATGCTGTTCAGTGACAAATATACTGAGCGGGAATGACTCATCCTGTGGCATCACAGCACAGGAATTTCATGTGGTGTGGCATAAGGCATGTACATGTGCACAGACCCCAGCCCGCAGCAGGAAAAAAAGGGCACCTTTTCAGCTTCTTTTGTGCCTTCCCTCTTTCCCCATTCAAACCCATAAGGGGGAGGGGGGAAATCAAAGTGGGGTTTGGTTTGGGGCACGTTCCCCACAGGTGAATAGAAGAAGACAGATCCGATGAGCATTTTGTTTTGCCTGCAAAACCAGAGTTACTCTGAGTTGTTTGAGTGTCCCACAATATGAAAAAAGAGCCAGAATGTATAAAGATTAAGACCTTTCACACCTCAAAGGAAAATTTCTCTGTGGCATATACACAAAGAATGCCTACAGGAAGGCTGGGGCGGATCTATTTATAAGGTCTTGCAATGACAGGACAAGGGGCAATGGGTTTAAACTGGCAGCGGGGAGATTTAGACTGGATGTTAGGAGAAAGTTCTTCCCAGTGAGGGTGGTGAGACACTGGAACTGGTTGCCCAGGGAGGTTGTGGCTGCTCCCTCCCTGGAGGTGTTCAAGGCCAGGTTGGATGAGGCCTTGAGTGACCTGTGCTAGTGGGAGGTGTCCCTGCCTATGGCAGGAGGTTGGAACTAGATGATCCTTGAGGTCTCCTTCCAACCTTACCATTCTATGATTCTATCATTCTATATAAGAGATAAAATAGAACAACAAAAAAATGCAATGCAGTGAATAGAAAGGAAGCTATCACTAAATAGTGCTTTCTGAGTGCATTACTTTCAACGCAGTTATTCCTGATCAAGTAGTGAGGAAAAGAGAATATGACATTCAGGTATAAACAAATCCCTAGAGTCTCTTAATTCTGATTTTCCTAGTAATGTCTTTGCAGCCTTGTTCATTCCTTGCTTAGAACTTCAGTAGTTTTGATGTTAGTAGATAAATTAACCTGAGATGTTGCCTTTCTCCTCTCCAGATCACGGTCTCGCTGTAACACCAGCAGTGGCAGTGAATCAGAAAATTCCAACAGGGAGCATCGGAAGAAGAGAAACAGGTGACCTTTATGTATTTTAGACACAGATACATAAAACACAAACAATTGGAGATGGACTTTCATGAGATAGACCTAGTAATAGGGAGTCTTAACATGTTGTTTTTAAATGAACGCATTTAATTGTACAAATATTTTTATTTTTTTAAATGTGAAGTGTAGGCCTAAACCCAAAATATGTATAGAGTCAGCTTTTAATAGCACAATGACAGCTACTATAAACCAATGCTATGTGTTTTGCTTTTTGTATTCTATTTTTCTTGTTACTGGTATGAAAAGATTAGTTTAAACCTATATTAGTGCAGGAAAAAAATCCTGTAAAACTGTAGCGTTCATGTTGCACTTGAGAATAGCTTTTGATAGTTATTTACAAAAATGTATTTTAAAAAGCATAGAGAATTTATTCATGTTGCATAAACAGAGTATAGAAAAAATGTTGCTGGACGAAAGAAAAATTGTTTAAGGCAAAATTTCTAAGAAGCTGCCTGTACAAGCTGACATAGTTTCTTGTCTCACGTGTAGTACTATTGATTGATAAATTATTTTTAACTATTTGGAAGTTCTTAGAAGTAATTATATGCTAAATAGTCCTCTAGAAGTATTCAGTGTCTTAGTATTTTAAGCATGACTTGAAGTACTTAAAGAAATACTAAAAAAATCATTGTGACATTGAGATGAGTTGGTATAAAGCATAGCTGAACTATGATTATTTCTTTCAAATTTACTTGAATTAGACCACAGTCTTGTGAGATGCTAACATTGTGTGCATAGGAGATTTGTTTATAGCTGAACTATGATGTTTGAATGAAATGCTGAGTATAGTTTCAGTGATCAGTAGGTAAGTGGTGTTTTACATTTCCTTCTTCTTAGAACACGCTTGCCAGTTTTTTTCCTCCTATAAAACTTTTTGTTCAGGAATCTCCACAGGCAAGTGAAGGAAATTAGAGACTGACCACAATAACATTTTTAAGAACTTCTTGCAATATAAAGATTGAATTATATACTACTTATAATCTTCTGAAATATTCTACTTGTTTGTTCATTTCTCCTGGCATTTCTGCCTGACTTCTCACTAGGTAAGATGGACCTCTCTTGAGCTTCCATGAGGTGATCCTTGACTATTAACCATCTTTCTTGAGCCCCTTTTCCCTCCCAGGGTCTTATGCACTTGGACTTTTCCACAATCTTTGAAGAGGCCAGAGTCAGCTCTCCAAATGTCCAGGGTTGTGATTGTTTTCCCCCCTCACCCCCTTAGGATCGTAAATTCCATCATTTCATGGTCGCTGTGTCTTAGGCAGCCTTTGACCTTCACATCCTCAACAAGCCTATCATTGTTTTACATTGTACCTAAATGATAACTACAACCAAATATTTTGGAAGAAGTTTCAAGAATCAAGTCTTCAGAGTTGCTTTTCTTAAGAGAAATTGTCGTTGCATATAGCTTCTTATCATCTCACTTGAAATGAGGAAAAAACATCTCTAAATCAAGAGATGAGTGATGGTACTCTTAGCACTTTCCATTTTACCATCAAGTCATTCTGCAAACTGTCCCTAATTTGTCATTGTGAAAGCTATTAGTCTCAAGTGAATGTATTTCACATGAGTTACAAGAACATTATTTTCTATAGGGCATAAGTGAATTGTTCCTTTGTAGGAGCAAAAAGTGAACAGAATGAAAGGAAAGTTGTTATGGACTTGGACTACAAGGGGAACACTTTTTTTTCCAAGATTGTCTTTAAACTTTTTAGTTAAATTTCTTTCCATTTTATTTTGTTGTTGCTGTCATCTCTGTTGCCACAGAGCCAAAGATTCTGTCCCAAAGTTACTATTACTTGCTCATTGCATCTAAAGAATGTATTTTATGTAGAGATTGCGTTCTCTTGTTCATCCGTTATTAAATGTGAGCATAGAATCTTTCTTTGCAGCTGCAAAATGAAAGCTTAATTTATTCATATCTCCATGCTGCATTACAATGCATTTCTCAATGTGATGACACTCATTGTTTTAATAGCTTCCATGCTACTTTATATTTTCAGATTTTCAGTATGTTACTGAAATTAAAGAACTGATAGGTTGCTGTCACATGTTGCAACAAATAGAAGAAAGGAGGTAGAGTAGAAGTATACATTGCTAAGGATTGTGCTTGTCGTGCAGCAGTTAGATGCTAATCTGCTAGATTAATAGAATGGGCTGGAGCAGAAACCAAGATGTTATTTGTGGCCAGTGTTGAATTGTGGCTTTAAACACAAGGGTGCAGAATCTCATGTACTGTGTTCTGGAGTATGGACCTCATGCTCTGGTGTGCCACGTACATTTCCTGAGAATCACAGAATCACACAA
>WBNM01042976.1:0-48690 GCA_013399055.1 Ramphastos sulfuratus
TGATTGCCTTACCCACCCCCTTTTATATCACTTATTGTTAATTTGAAATATTATGACCATTTTATTCTGCTTATAAACTACTGCACCTTAAATACAGTTGTTTCAAGTCATTCTTTCCAAGAAGCCAATAAAAGCAATTTATAGAAACAAGAATGAAAGCATTGTCATTTAAACTTAGGTTTTCTTTTTAGGTCCCATTTAATTGGATACATAAGTAAATTACTTACTTTTACCCCAAGAGAAAATATATCACAAAATAGCTACATATTAATAAGGAATGAGAACAGTCTCTTTGACCTATGATGCTGATAACAGAGGCTCTTGAAGTTGGTGTGGTGAGTGAAACTAGTGCTCCAGTAAAGAATTAGCATTAGGATATCAGCCAGGAGATACCCACAGGTTATTTGCTATGCCATAACAACCTTAATATTATTAACTAAGAGAGATTGTCTGCAGATTATATTAACCTAGGCATTTGAAAGAACAGTTAACAACAGATCACAGAATCACAGAATTGTTTTGGTTGGAAGAGGCCTTTAAGACCCTTAAGTCCAGTTGAATACTCAACACCATGGCCATTAAACCATGTCCCAAAATGCCATGTCTACATGTTGGGTTTTTTAAACACCTCAAGAAGTGGTGGCAGAACTCCTTAGGTTCTCTGTTACAAATACTGACTGCAACACTAGTGAAATAACAGCATAACAAGCTTCTTCTAAAAAACATAATTTATGCTTTTTTGTATATGTGTATGCTCATCTCACTACAATAACCTCTTCTCATTTCAAGATGTGCAAACCTTTTAGTTTTGCTTGCTTTCCATCTGAAAGACTTGAAAAATTCATCTAGGGGATAATTTTTCACAAATCTGGGACCTAAAGTTTCTCACCAATGTTGATTGCTCAGCCTGTCATACAGTGAACACCAAGTGAAAGCAGCCAAACATCTGCAGTTTTCATTGAGTTTGTGCAGGAGTGACAGAGACCCAGAATTTCTGATAAACAAGCGTGCATTTTCCCCAAGAACCTGGAAAAGGAAATTTCCAGAGAACATTCACTATGTTTTATCATGTAAAACGTCAAAAGATTTTTCAGTATTTGAAGAACATGCAAAGGATGGAAGACCAGACAGACCTCCTTTGCACGAAAATTTATTTTGTGGAGGATTTTGCCATGAGAAGGTCCAGTTTTCTGACAGGGAATTGGACTACCTCATTAAAAGCAAATTTTCTTTGACAACATATGTATCCAAGAACAAACCAATTCTCTTCCCTTTGACTCCACTCCAAAAGAAAAAAAGCACCAAGAAAATCTATTGGAGAAAAGTTTCTACAACTATATGGCTACTGGATCAAACAAACAGCTGAGAGATCACTAATTAATGAGGTGAAGGTTATCACTAACTAAAAACCAAAGCTAAGCTGTACATTGGAAACTATTGCCAAAACTATAGATCACACTGTTATATGAAGTCTGTGGTATCCATCTGGCTGGTGCACAAGAAAAACTCCATCATCTTTGATACTTATCAAGTCAGATGATTCTACAGAATTGTGAAAGTTCTCTCAGTTTATTTCAAGATACAAAGCACTGCAGACATATGCCTTCAAAGACTGCCTAGACAAAAAACTCAACAATATCAGAACATAAGGGCTATTAGAGATAATTCCATTTATGGTATGCACCTGGGTTAAAAGTGAAAAAGCTAACATCTATTCAGAACTACAATCGTTTCTACAGAATGTATTTTAAAGGAATGATGCAGCTCCAAAGAAAGTTCATTAACACAACATGTCTCCAGCTCTACACCAGGAAGGTAGAATCCATAATAGCCTTCACCAGCTCTGTAGGAACAGTTCTGCATCAGTTTGTTCTGATCTTCCCAGTCAAATTGCAAAAATAGGGAATTTCTTTGAAAATTGATATGTGGATTTTCGTTTTGACCAAAGCATAAAAATACAACACTCCCTCTTCCAGAAAGAGATGCAGTTGCTTTAGGCAGCAACAAAAGAGGCTTCCCGTTCTGGGTGTTACTTTTGGTTTGCAGGTTTGGAGTGTTGGTCTTTTCTGCTGGGCTGGCTGTGGGGGATTGGTCATTGGTTTCTGCTGCTGCTTCTGCACTTTGCTGCATATAAGCTATGGTAATTGTGCATCTTACCATCTCAGGTTTGAGTTTGTGTGTTACTTTCCCTCCTGTTGGTGTGTGGGGAGGGGGATTGTGAGAGTGGGCTGTGTCAACCCAACACACCAACACCTGTAATAACAAAAAACAGTGCACCCTTTTTTCTTCTTTTCTTACTAGTTTCAGCAGCTTCTAGCACACAGATATTTTTATGTGTGATATTAATTCACTTCCCTGTTTCAAATACATGAGGTATAATTGACTAAGACTAGAAGCTACCTGAATCAATTGCTACATGAAAAACTTTTTCTGTAGGTTCACAGTTGTGTAAATTACATCAGAACCTTTATCCAAGTCTCCATAGAATGAATTTTAGTTACACAGATTATCAGGACATTTCTAAGCAATAATCAGGTTTTAAAAAAAAAAAAAAAAAAAAAAANAAAAAAAAAAAAAAAAAAATCAACCAGCTTTCTGTGCAGTTTTGGCCACTATTTATTAAAAAAAAAAACCAAACCAAAAATAAAACCAAAAAAAACCAACCAAACCACCACACACCAACCTACACTTAAGTCCAGACCTACTACCCACCCCTGGCTCATCTTCGGGTGTCCTTACAGCTAGTCCCAGTAGTTCTCACCAGAAAATCCAACACGCCTTTGAATAAAAACAACTGCTTCAGAGCTAGATGATTTCTTCTGAACTACCTTGCGTTAGATCCCTTACAGGACCTACAAACAGCTCTGCATTTTTTTTTAATTCCAGACAACCTTGACAGTAACCCAAGAGAGAATCCATCAAGATAAAAGCCACATATGCAACTGGTTAAACACCAGTAGGTTTTCAAATTATGGCTCTAGAGACACCTGCTATTATTTCAATGGGAGTTTCAAGCAGCACTGAATTTTTTTCCCCCATTGGTCCAATATAACTTTCAATACATGAAGCCTTTGAGTAATACCTTGAGAACTAGAGAAGCATTGATATATTCTTGTGAATGCTGAGCATTAGTAACTTCCTTAAATCAAGGAGTACACGATGACAGTGTTAAACTTAATGACCCAGTGCAATAGTATTTAAAACAGATTTGTCGCTCGCTTAATCACATTAATTGCTATATTGGACTAACTGAAGAACAGTGAATACATTGTCCCTGAAAGTCCTGAAGCAGCATTTTGTCCATTACCTTAAGGATTCAGTGACATTTACCATCTTCAGGTAACTGGAACTTTGAGAGTACTTTGTTTGTCTTGCTACATCAGCTAACAATGAATTATTAATCTAAGCAGCCCTCATGTTATTCTTTTCATACTCTGTGTAACAAAGCAATCTGTATCCCTCCTTCAACATAGCAATACTGGTCAAAGACTGTTACTGATTTTGGAATATGCAACAGTAAGAATAGGACAGAGAAATGTCATCCAGCACTACTGCTAGATAGTTGGGACTTGGCTTAAAATGTGTATCTATGTTTTCTTAAAAAATTTCATCATGAAGGGATCAGCTTTCTCAGAAAGCACCATTCCTCCAAAAGTAACCACATATACCTCAGTTCCACTATAGTCATCAAGACAGTGTGGGAAGTTTAGAGTCTTTTTAATGTCAGGTTTCAAGATTGTATAGAGTAGTTGTCATGTGGTCCTAGAGCAGCCCATCACAGGATACCACTACAGTTTCACGCTACCTATAGCCTTCTGAGAAGCCTGTGGTGGTTTGGGTTTTGAAACAGGGGGGAAAAGAGCAAAACACTATCATCTCAGGCTAAGGACATAAACTCATTGACCCTCAGATATTTCTCCCTCCAGACTATGTAGCTCTCCTGGGAGCCAAAGCAACACATAACAGTTCCTATAGCTCCTCCAGACACATAGAAACAAAGTAGGAGTAAAATAAAAGGGGGCAGAGGGGGGGATGAGATAAATAGCACATTACTTGAGCAGCAGAGACAGGAATTCCTTTAATTACATCCAAGGTCACAGAACTGAACTGGGCAACAATTCTTCCAGATTTGTTTCTGCTTGGACTATCACATTATGTTTTCTTTTTGCAAGCATTATCTCTTAAGGCAAAGAATCTGATGTCAGCAACCACAGTATTTTCTGCTAAGTCATTCCACCACCTTGCAAAGACATTTGAAAACATAAAAGTGATTTACAACAACATTTTGCAACCAAATGGTGCACTAGTTATAGGAGAGAGAAGCACAACACATCAATATGCAAAGAGTAGCAAAGCTTCTGCAAAAACAGTAACCATCTGTAGGGGTTCTGCAAGCCACAGCAAGCCTAGGAGCTCAAAGACCCTTGTGATTTCCAACAGCAAAACATTATCAAAGCAGTGATCAAGTTTAAGAATTCCGTAAAGACCCTGTGAGGATCATGTGTGAAGAATTCCAAGTTACAAAAATTAGATTGACTTCACAACATGCACTGCAACATGTCTCTATTTAACACATGTAGGAACCTCTTCAGCCAAGAGAGAGACACTTCTGCCTTATTCTAGCCAGCAGAAGACAGACCATAGTCTTAGAGATACCAGTTACTGATGGGGGCTCAAAGAGCCATAAAGACATTTACTTCAAAGGGAATGTCTTCAGACTTTGGAGGAACAGCTGAAAATGACTTGTGTTTTCAACACCACCCAGACCAGAAAGACAAGGTAAGTAGCCACAGCACATACACCACCACCAAACACTGGCACAGAAAACAGTTTTCTTCTCCTTTGTTTCCATATTTTATGTATATGCTTCACCTAGTTTCCACTTAAACCCAACTGTTTCATACTTTCCAGTGGTGACAGAGATGCCATAAAATAGTGAAGGAATTAACTGGTAAGCTGAGGATAAATGCATAATTTGCAAGGTATCTATTACTACAGATGACATATTGTAATGAACAACTACACTTCACAGTCAGGAACAGAAGCTTTAGGAAGGCCAGCAGAAGTAAAGGGAAAAAAAAAAAATCAAACCAATCAAATAAAAAACTTAGAGAAAGTTATAAAGGCAGCTAATTTTATGTTGAATTAACTAGGTGATTATGGATTCCCACAGTATCATTAACACAAACTGTCTAAGGCCAAAAAAAAAAAATTAAGAAAAAACCCACACTATAAAATGAAAATTCTTTTGTTCTCAGTTAGTATCCAAGTCTATTCTGAAGCAGTTATATTTTCAGTGTACCAGTGGAGCAGAGGGAAAGTTTACATGATGAAATGGAGAGGACTGCAATCCCTATTCTGTCCCTTTTAATTCTGGCCTTTCAACTGACATGAGGAACCCAGGTGGAAAGACATGCTCTGCATGCAGCAGAGAGGAATATGTAACTGTTCTTATTAAGGAAACTGGTTTTGCCAGAAGGATCAAGTTTATTCAGTTTCATCCTTCAAATGAAACATGCAGTGTAGCTAAATAATCTATCTTTATTTTATACATAGCTTGAGCCAACTATGTTTCAATGACTGCAATAATGTAAAATGCAATATTTACTTAATTAGAAAATTAACAGAAAGAGGGAGGGATGCTGTGATCAAAAACTCAGATCTTTAAATGCTGATAATCTATACAATGTCACCACTTCTGTCTGTAAAAAGGTAGAGTTGACTCCAGACCATCAAAAATAAGAATGGCTAGAAGATGACATGCATTCCACATTAAGACATTCAAATATGGCTTCAGAGACTGAAAGACACAAGCTGGCTTGCAGTTTTCCTTTTTTATGACTCTAATAATATATTACACTTCTGTGCTTAATCACTGTTTACAGGAACATTACTTTGTGTGTACCTAAATATATTTGATATATTCAGATTCTGGATGTTATTACTGTAGTATCTGTAGATGGGTCACAATCTGCTAAAGCTAAGAGTTGAGAAAGACATGGAACCACGTGAGCAGTGTACCCAGTGAAAAAGGCCCCCAGGTTTTATATCGTTGATAAGAAAACACTTGGAAGAGACCTCTACATTTGTGTCCCCAAAGGACGGGTGCTTTTCATTAGTATATCAGGAATCTACTATTGGCTATGCAAATTAGGTAATTTACTATGAATTTATGCAATTCCCATGCAAAACCAGAAATTGCACAAGCTACTACAGCATTATTTAAATTAAATATTTTTAAAATGTTTAGTCAGTGTCATCTTTAAAAAAAAAAGCTTTAGAAAATAAGCCTCGGACAAACCCCACAAAATTACCACCTGAAGCTTTCACACAATGAAACAGATTTAAAGGCAGTGGTGTCACTTTATGCATGGAAAGTTGCTAACCTAAAGTAACTGAAGGGACTTTAAGAAGCCATTAGTGAAGTTCCTGTCTCTTCAGTGAAGTTCTTGTCTCTTCAGAGCAGCTGTAATTGACAGAAGAAAGCAACCTGACAAGATACAGCTCACTGGTTCCAGAACTTACCTTCTGCCTCTCATCATTAAACAAGTAAAGTCTGATGGGACCAATCACATTGCAACAGAAGAGCAAGTGATGGCAAAAACTACTCTACTTTTTTTTTTTTTTAATTGCTCTCAGGAGCATTTTTGAAGAGCATCAAGACAAAAATCTGTAAACAAGCCCTTTCTTAAGTCTAATAGACTAATAAAGCATTGTAATCTACTGAGAGTTCAATTATTTGGAAGCTTCTCTCCTACCATTCTAGTTTTCGTTCCTGTGATTAGGACTACAGTGATTAATGTACCTAGCTAACAGCCTGGAATGAAGCCTTGTAAAAAAGGATGGAGAATATTGTGAATGAGTCTTTTTTGAAATTGAGAAATAGGCAGAACAGAAAGACAAAATGTTCAGAGTGGAAGCATAAGCCCAGGAGAACCAACTCTCTTTACCCTTTCTTTCTCCTTCATAAGGACTTTAAATTATGAAAGTTTAAAATGTTGCAGAAAGGATCTTCACATTAAGGAAATGCAGAACTGCATCACCAAGTGCCTCCTGCTTACTTTGCTGCCATACACCTGGAGACTTTCCACACAGTGAACACAAAGTAACTGTCTTAAATCTGGCATCATCATCCTTTCTGTTTTCTGGCAGATACACTAAAAGCCAAATGCTGGTCTCTTCTCCTTTGTTACATATAAAAAAAAAAAACAAACACATTTGTGCTGTGTTGGTGCAATAATAAAAGCTAGTCTACAGAGTCATCTTGTAACTGGGGGACTTTGAGGAGCATCTTCTCCATGAGACACACCCACCTAAAGCATTATCTAAATGATGCTGGATATCATTTGAAGAACTTCAATAGATAATGCAGTCATGCTGCTTTGGCAGCCATTAAAGTTTGATTGAGGGTATATGCTTAATAAGAAAGCTTACCCATGAGCCCTTTTTGTTTGAAAGGCTTGCATTTTCATGCTGGTGTCTGACTTTACCCTCACAATTATCTTGAATTGATGCCTACTGGCTCTCAGCAAGACCATGGCACACGGTGGAACCATGCAGCATGTTATTATCTCACCCTACAAACAGGTTAGGCAAACACTGCCAAGACAACAGAGTTTCCGCATGCTAACGACAAAAAATTGAAACTGTAACACAAACAGAAAGGGAAGTAAATATTCCATAAGCCTAATAACTGCATCTAACAGCCATTAAAAATTATGAGGATCTGCAGCAACAAGGTGAACAGGAGACAGCAATAATGACTGGAACAACTCTTCAGAGAGTTCCAGGCACGTGCTTTGCTATAGCTCTTTCCAGTTACTGATGTCAAATACTTCAAAGAAAAGTATGAGAGATACCACATTGGATAAATATGGCAAGAAGAATGAAGGACTCCAATGCCTGAGGAATAAAAGTATTTCTTTCAACTCACCTCTACTCTTCCAAAGAAATTTGACAGTAGCCAAGAAAGCATAAGATCCAAAATGCCCAACTTCAACAGAAATTCCAGAAATATTTCTTTTTAAAAATAGTCTTAAAATGCAGGGTTTGGTGGGTTTTTGTTTGAAGTAGCACAATTGCCTTCTGTGTGGACATTTGTGTATCAGTCAAGACAGCACAAAAGGTTTTTCGATACCTCTTATCACCCAGTAATTTTCACTGGCATCAAATGTTTTTATTACCAAAGAAAATGCAAAACTTTGCACTTCTTAATCCATTACACTTTTTTCACCTCTCTTACTATTTGTCTTCTCAGATACTTAAGTATTACTACATATCTGGGTTTATGCCTGACTTTGCTTCTAAAACAAATTGACTTTTACTACCATCCTTTGTACTGCTACAATGTCTTTTTTTATGATGCAGTAGTTAGAACTCAACATAGAGCACTATGGAAGAATTTAACAAGAAATTTTATTGTCTCATTACTTGGCCTCACTTGCATTCCTTTTCTGTACCACTGAAGCTTCATACTGACTGGATGGCTGGAGAATCTTAATTTTTACCATAGTTACTAGCAAATGAAATTAGCCTCTACTAATTCTTTCTAGGGCACGAAACAGAAGACAACTCAACTTCAATGAATTGTTAACATAAAGGGGATTGTTCTTAATGTCCTGGATTTGTTCCTTTTGAGTTTAAATATTTTATTTATGCCAGACAGAAAAGGGATTTTTTTTTTTTAAATCCTGATAATAGGAATGTAGAGAACTGATAAGTTTGCTCACCCAGCTTGACAGAGATGGCCAAAAATATTAAGTAACTTTATACACAAGTATTCCTTACAGGGGCTAGCTCTGCTTCTGATAGCACTGAGTCAGTTTTTGTTAGGTTCTAGATTACTAGGTTAAACACGGTGGACTGTCTTAAATGAGAACATAGGAAATGCAATAAATAGGATAATAAAGAATATCAGTCATATTTAAAATCATACTCTTTGGGATCCTCTATCATGGGACAATGACAGAAGTAAACATGACCCATGAAACCTAAACTAGGGATGAGGTTATATTCCCCAATCAGGTATTACATAACACTTGATTAACTCTTCTATAAGAAGTCTCACATGTACCTAAATTGTTTTCATATGGTAACTCAAATTCATTTTTGCAGTCCATGACACACTGTAGAGCATGGTGTAGTAGCCTCCTGCAAAGTGTGGATTTTTTTTTTTTCCCTGACTCTGCATTGTCCCAGGTGACCTCTATAGCTCACAGAGGAGCTTTCCTACCACAAAACTATTGGTTTAAATATATCTTTCAGAGGAGGCATTCTGTTTTGGCAATAAATGTTGTTTGGTTTTTTTTCCCCCAGGATTGTAGCTTACATTTATGTTCAGTAAAAGAAAGCATGGTGATGTTGCACACAGAGAGAAAATTAAAAAAATCAAGAACATGCAATGTGCTTTTAAAACTGCCACAGAATCATCATGTCAGCACCCATTCCAGGCTTCACAGCATCTGCATCTTCCCAAACACCCACTCACAAATGATAACTATGTGCTTTTTACATGCCTACAGCACTTGCACCCATCTAAAGTTTCTTCTATTGCATTAATATATTCCATTAAAGTAACAACTTCTCAGAAGACAAAAATTGATACATTATTCTGAAGAGGTCTTATGGTGGTGTTGAAGTATTAATATCAGTTATCACACTGCTGTTTTGTTCAAATAGATTATGAAATTGGCTTCATCCACCTACTAACAACTGCCTTAACTGCTATTTTTATCTTAGCTATCAAATCTGAAACAGTTGAACAAAGTTCAACAGCTCAAGCTATAGATCAAGTATCAAAGTTGCTTCTAGAAATAGAGCCTTGTCCAATTTGTCTCCTCAGTTGTATTGCCCTTTATGATATGTATAATGAGCATTCTCAACTCTTGTCATATACAATTTCCATTACAAGTCTATGTTGCTGGCCATTAAGCTGTAAAGAGGAGGAAAACAAGGCTTCATTTGCTGAAATCTGGTATGATTCCAAGGCTCCACATCCACAGCACATCTTTACCAGCAGAGAAGTTCATGCCAGCTGCCAGTCAGTGCACACAGCATATGAATCGAGAGCTTATTGATAACCCTGAGCCCATGCCGCAGGATAGCTCCAGCTGCTGTGCAATCTCAGCCTTGGATCACCAGGAGGGAATCCACTCTTAGCACAACAGTTGTATGTTCAACCACAAGGTTTCAGATGCAGACACGAAACTCCAAACGTACAGTAAAGCAAACATGCATCAAGAAGAAACGTTCCTGCCCACTCAGTGTTGATGCAACCCATGCACATCCAGCAGAAAACATTACTGTCTGTAACCTAGCTGCATATATTTTCAGGGCCAAGTGCCACTTCAGGTGAGTATGTGAGAAGTAAGAAACAATTAGGTGAGTTTCTTTGTTTTTCAACAATAGTTAACAATTTAGCAATAAGAGTGTTGACTATATTAAAAGGACTAACACATTTCCTGACTGTAATTTGTGTAATAAACATCTCAGTTCATAAATATTCAGGAAGTCTCCCAAAAGCTACAGCTGGAGATAGCAGTAATGCTCAGTGGAACTGATTCAGGTTGTGAAACAGAAGCCTAAAATTAAACACAGTAAACCAAGTGTAGAACTGACTACTCTGTTGTGTTCCTAACAAAGTACATACAAAGGAGAAAATAAGAACCTGAAAAATATTCAAACTGATCCACGTTTATCTTTCTCAGGGACATGTATCCCTCAGCACAGACATTTCTAAAATTCACTCCTAGTAAACTAACACCTTTCCAGTTACGGCTTCACACCCCTGCCTCAGCTACCCCATGAGGCACTGCCCACATGAGCCTCACCTGAACTTCAGCAAGGTCAGAGGATTCCATTACTTATTTTGTGCTGCGGTCGTCTCAGACAGAAATGACGATAAATGACAAGTGTACCATCTCGCTGGAATGCAAATCTTTCCCATTTTTCACATAGAATTTTTCCTCAGTCGTATAGCCCACCAGGGGGCAGATAAGAAAGTTCCAGCTCTAGGACATCTGCGAGCTAAATAAAGCCTTTTTGCCTCCTTAGAGTGTACTAATAACTAAGCTATCACCTAAAACGGACAGTCTAACATATGCCAAACATTTAGTAAAACTTTTACAGATAAACAAACAAGAACACACTAGGTGACTTAACAGGCTTCAGAGAACACATTAAATGTAAAACCTTTTGAATGAAAGCAGGTTTACTTAGATATGATAATGCCTGGCACTTAAACCATTCTTCAGCACTGAAATGCCCCTTTTGTTCGTGATCTTTTCCCAGCCTTTAAAACACCTCTCCCTGCTTTGCTAGTACCACAGTGCTAAACAAATCGGCACAAGCAAAGTTTTGAGTGCAGTTAAGACCAAAATCACAACAGAAGACTATGATACCAGTTCAACGACATTGTCACCTGCAGCTGATGCAGTCTTTGTTACTAAGAGGAATACTATGTATTTACAGAGACTTGTGGTTTTCTGCGAATAAGGATTTGTTCTTACCTAAAGACATATAAAAGCACAAGGTAGTCCTTTGGCATTCCTCCTGCAGATATTTGCTTTCATACTGTTAACTCTTGTAATTTTGCACTAAAGCCTCATCATGTTTCTATTCAGATATCGACAGACAGTATAAAAAAAGAAAAAGGAAAAAACAACAAAACAACACACCCCACAATTTGCAGACAAATTCTCTTACTAGAACATCTAGTCTCTGTCCCAGCTAGGGGAAAAAAATAGTTCACAGCATTATGTGCTTATTTTCTTGACCTGATTTTTTGCTGAGATCAGAGCTGCTGATTCTGCAAAATGTATCTTCCAGTTGAAATCTGCGCAAGACGCCTTTAACTCAACCCCCACTACAGGAGTATATACTTGTCTGGGACATCAAAGAATAACCAAAAATTGGTCTTTAATCAATTTTTCAGACCTGAAGCTTATTTAAACAGGTAAGTTCTATTTAAAATAGTTCAGTTCCAGGAACTGAGTTTCATGTCTTCCATGATTTTTTTTTTCTTATGAAAGCTGTTTTAAAATAGAATCCTCTAAAATATCCTCTGAATTTTGTTTATGTTGCAATGAATACTCTGCATTTGTAATACAGTGTTTAGAAGACCTTACCACTCCAATACATATGGAATTGTGTGTGCAGAAGATCAGTATTACATGACGATCAGCTCTTCTATCCCTAGTTCAAGCCTATTTGTCTCGAATGTTTCCATTTAAATTATGTAATGAGGGAACATGATAATCACCATGCAACAAAAAAAATAAAGGCCAGCAAAACAAGATGTCTTTCTACTTCTCCTATTCAAATATGGTCAATAGCTTACATATCCACTTCAAGGCAGGGTCAGGCTTCTCCCATTTAGTTTTTAATTCAAAATTATTTTCTCTTTAAAAGTTTGCATTCATATTAAAAATGCAACATACATTTCAGAGAGAAGAAGCCCTGTTCATGCTGTATCACCACCACTTATCCATGCACACAGTTTTCTAATTCTCTTGCATTACAACTAGAAGTTCAGCAGTTAGTACACAAAACACTGTAAAAATAGCTGACCTGTGGTTTTCTATAGGAATGAACCTTATGCAAATCAACAGCTGGAATAGAGCCTAAAACAACAAACCACCTAAAGCCAGAAGGTATCTTAGTCCAGACTGAACTAGAAAAAATAAGAAGCCCTTTAGTACTGTCTTTTCCCATTGCTTATCTTAATATATGCCTACACTGCTCTTCATGGCATTATACAGATATTTGCCAGACATTTCCCCCCACCTCCTACTCACCGAGTTGCAGAGATACAAATGTGATGGGTGGCCTGTTCAGTGGATGAGGAATTGGTTGGAAGGTCACATCCAGAGGGAAGCAGTCAACTGATGGAAGTCCAGATGGGGATGGGTGATGAGCGTCCCTCAGGCCTCCTTACGGGGACCACTACCCCTTACTGATTTTATGAAAGATATAGACAGCAGAATTGAGTCTATCAGCAGCAAGTCTGCAGAAGACACCAAGCTGAGCAATGCTGTCGATATGCTACAGGGACTGGATATCACCCAGAAGGCCCTGGACTATACGGAGAAGTGGGCCCAGGTGAACCTCATGAAGTTAAACAAGAGCAAGTGCAAGGGCCTGCACCTGGGCCTGAGCAATCCTCGTTATCAATACAGGCTGGGGATGAGGTGATGAAAAACAGCCCTGAGGAAAACGATTTGGGAGTTCTGGTGGATGAGAAGCTGGACATGAGCCAACAATCACAGGATGTCAGGGGTTGGAAGGGGCCCAAGGAGATCATTGAGTCCAAGCCCCCCTGCCAGAGCAGGGACATACAATCTATCTCAGGTCACAGAGGAACGCACCCAGACAGGGCTTGAAAGTCTCCAGAGAAGGAGACTCCACAACCCCTCTGGGGAGCCTATGCCAGTGCTCTGTGGCCCTTACAGTAAAGAAGTTCCCCCTTGTGTTGAGGTGGAACCTCCTGTGCTGCAGCTTACATCCATGGCTCCTTGTACTATCCCAGGGAGCAAGTGAGCAGAGCCTGTCCCCCACTCCTGATCCCCAGACCTCAGATATTTATAAACATTTATTAAATCCCCTCTCAGTCTTCCCTTCTCCAGACTAAAAGCCCCAGGTCTCTCAGCCTCTCCTCATCAGGCAGTGTTCCAGTCCCCTAATCATCCTCATAGCCCTCCGCTGGACCTTCTCCAGCAGATCCCTGTCCCTCTTAAACTGGGGAGCCCAAAACTGAAGACAGTACTCAAGATGGGGTCTCACCAGGGCAGAGTATAGGGGGAAGAGAACCTCCCTTGACCTACTATCCACACTTACTAATGCATTCCACTTCTAATGAAATACAAGAATGTCTTTTTCCAGCCTCATGACCAGATTCATGTTCAAATAAAGCTGGCTAAATCTTGCCAAGGTGCCAGAAATCCCTCTGCTCTGCCCTAGTGAGCACACAACTATAGTATTGTGTCCATTTCTGGGCTCCCCAGTTTAGGAGAGAGAAGGAACTTCTACTTGAGAGTCCAGTGAGGGCTACAAAGATGCTGAGTGGACTGAAGCATCTCTGTAAGGAGGAAAGGCCGAAAGACCTATGGCTGTTTGGCCTGGAGAAGAGCAGCCTGAGAGGCAATCTGATCAGTATTTAAAACATTAGGGGGCAAGAGAACAGAGCCAGACTCTTTTCAGTAGGCCTCAGTAACAAGACAAGGGGCATCAAGCACAAACTAGAACCAAGAAGGTTCCATCTGAACATGAGGAAAACTTAGCANAAGTGGCCTCACACCTTACCTATTCTTCCTTTTCCTACTGATATATTTGAAGAAGCCCTTCTTGTTCTTTTTTGCTTCCTTTGTCAGTTTCAGTTCCAACAGGGCTTTGACCTTCCTTGTTGCCTCCCTACATGCCCTTACAACTTCTCTATAGTTCTCCCAAGTGACAAATCCCTTCTTCCATGAATTGAAAGTTTCTTTCTTCCCTGAGATTTCCTTCAGGAGCTCCTTGCTCAGCCATGCAGATCTCCTAGCATGTCTACCCAATTTTTTACTCAAGGGAACAACGTGCACTTGCGGCCCAGAAGGCAAATCACATGCTGGGCTGCATCAAAAGAAGTGTGGCCAGTGGATCCTGAGAGGTGATTCTGCCACTTTGCTTTGCTCTGCTGAGACCTCACCTGGAGTACTGTGTCCAGCTCTGGACCCCTCAACACAGGAATGACATGGACCTCCAGAAGTGGATCCAGAGAAAGGCCACAAAGATGATCAGGGACTGGAACACTTCTCATATGAGGACAGGCTGAGGGACCTGGGGTTGTTCAGCCTGGAGAAGGCTCTGGGGAGACCTAATAGCAGCCTTCCAGTATCTAAAGGGAGCCTGCAAGAAGGCTGCAGAGGCGCTGTTTACTATGGCCTGTAGTGATACGATGAGGGACAATGGTTTGAAATTAGAAGATTTAGATGGATGTTAGGAGGAAGTTCTTTACCATGAAACACTGGAACAAACTGCCCAGGGAGGGAGTTGAGGCCCCATCCTTGGAGATATTCAAGGTCAGGCTCAACAAGGCTCTAAGCAACCTGACCTGGTGGAAGATGTCCCTGCTGGGAAACTGGATTAGATGACCTTTGGAGGTCCTTTCCAACCCAAACCATTCTATGATTCTATGGTTCTGATTCTATTCCCTTTACTAACTTTCAAAACACCTCCTACTGTGTAGGTGCACTTCTGCTGTGGTTCTCTGAACTTCCCAGCATCAGGCATGCAGACTCAAAGCAAAGGTGAGAGTTGCTGAAGGACTCCAGATATCAACACCAGCCCTAGCCTCTGTGAAGGAGCAGCTGCTTAGAGTGGGATGTCAGGGCTGTGGTGCTACCAGAATGAGCTCCCACCAGAACTTCTGTTCACATCTGCTGTCCCAACTGTATCATAAACTACAAATGTACATGAATAATAGTTCTCCTGTTCCTCTTCTTGACTCTATTCCTGACCTGAGAACATGACAATGAATAACATGCTTGATAAAGCAAGGCTACCATTGATTTTTAACCACATCTTGGAAATTTTTATCATTTTATGCACTAGTTAGTTATGTCACCACTGTTAAGTACTTGGACATGCTCTCTTGAAAAAACAAAGCTGTGTTAGCAATATATACACACACTAGTACTCTCAGTATAAAAAGTAAATTTCTTTAATGTTGTTCAACAAAATCACATTTCACAGAGAAAGTTTGCATTGTACTTGTCTAATTGTAGGGCACTGAGACAGTAATTATTATTAATTATTACATAATCCAAGACAATCTTACATACAATTGTGCTTTCAAAACAGAACAAAGCAAAACCAGTGCAAAACTGAAGAAGCCACTAATGTTATTTGGGTTTGGGAGATATTTTTGTCACTTGGAAAATAAAAATTACATTGTTTCTTCCTGCATGATTAACACACTCCCTCCAAAAGGTAATATATTTTTAAAAAGAATGAATTGTTTCAACTCTTATTAATTCATGCAGGACATCAACTGCATATAGAGCATGAGTTCAGGTCAAATAATTATCTACTCGTATTCAGGTTCAGCATCCAGCTAAAGTACAGTGAAAAGTTAGGACTATGACATTTTGGCTTGTATTAGCAAGAGCGAGTTTGTGCTTTCATTCATTCACAAAATTTAAAATACCTTCTTTATCTCCAATTACTCCCATTGTCTTCCCATTGCCATAATCTCTCGTTTTCTCCTTGGTTAAGATGTACCTACAGCTTATGCAGTATTTCTTTACATCTAAGAAAATGTGCTGGTTTGTGTCAAAGCCTAGTGAAAGCAAAATATACTTACAGAAGTCATTTAAAAGTAAGACGATATCGTTTTCATGTTAGCATACTAATACAAAGGTATGCATTTGTCTTACTTTATTATTGTTTTCAAATAATGTTCTCTTTCCATATAAACTTACCGTTTATGTTAACGGCATCACCTAACACACAGTATCAGATCTAGCATGCCTCCATAGGGACGGACAGGGCTCTCTTTAACAAGTACAGAAAACTGAGGCGCTGATAACAGGCCAAACGCGGCAGCTTTTATCTTCGATCCAGCGGAAGCTAACTATGGAAAACCATGCACACTAACTGCGGCGGTTCCACGTTACTGCTAGCGACACCACACGCTTATGTGGCACAGCACTGAAGCTCCGACACCCAGAACCGTCCGGAGTGAAGGGACGCTCCGCCTGCACAGGGCCTCCCGCAGGTCGACGCCGAGGGGGCGGGCAGTGAAGCTGAAGGAAACTACCGGGTAAAACGGGTCGGAAGGCCACTATGGGTATCGCGACGAGGGAAGTGGCACAGGCACCGCCCCGCGCAGACACCGCCCCTTTCCCCTCTGTGTCGTCAGCCGGAAACGAGCAACCGGCAGCCCCGGGCGCGCAGGCGCCGTGGGCAGGTGACGGGGCAGGGGCCGCTGCGATGGTGTACATCTCTAACGGTGAGGGGCCGGTGGGAGGGTCGCGCCTTGTACCCGCAGCGGGGCGGCGGGGGAGGACAGACGGGACCCAGAGCAGCGAGCGAGGAACGGCTAGGAGGGCATCGGGCCTGCACTGGGCAGAGCGGTGCCTACGCTGCCCGGGACGCTGTCCCAAGCCAGCAGCAGGGCTGCCTGCTGCCACGACCCGATCAACGACACATCCACGCCTTTCTCTGCGGCCTGTACTTGAGCCTTTCGTGCTTCCAGACAGTTTTAGGGACTTTGAAATATCCCAAGTGTGTGCTGCCGGCATCGGGAGCATGACAGAGAAGCTTAACCACTTCGAGGGAAACGAGATCGTACTGGTGGTTTTCCATAGGTTTACCCGAACCTAGTATATGGTAGTGGTGATCCGATTATATGACGTACTTGGAAAATATCCTGTAGAGAGTGAACCTCGCTGCCCATGAAGCATGGTCTCTCCGTGCTGTTAAAAATTCTAGACTCAGCAGGTACGTTTTTGTGTAATGTACCACACACTAAACATCACAGGATGTTGTGTATCTTCATGTGTTACAGGACAAGTGTTGGATAGCCAGAGTCGGGCTCCTTGGCGCTTGTCATCTATAACAGATTTCTTCTGGTCTATAGCAGATTTTGTGGTTCTGTTGTAAGTAGAAATTAATCTTTTTAGTGAGCTTTACTTTAGATTTGCCTAAGTAGAAGTTACTGATTTATTGTTGTGTTACTAACAGCAAAATGTTAATTTACTCTAGTATGCCGTCTCTCCTGTCCCAAAAACATACAGGAGAACTTTACTGTGACTGTAAGGCTTTGGTTATTAAACACTATAACATATTTAATAAAAAGAAAAGTGATGCTAACTTACAGTCATATTAGTTTAACTTTTGTTAAATAGCTATTCTATAATAGCTGATCAAATATTTGGAGGATTTCTACTGATAAGAATAGATTATAGCTTTGTATAAGTAATCACATAGCAGTAATCACAAATATATGACCCCAGGTCAGAGACAGTTAAGAAACAAAAAGTTCTAAAATACATCTAGAAATACATCTACAAGATGTATTCAGCAGTCCTTGATTATTTCAGTTACAGGTTTATACATGATGCCATTTCTGGCATATTTACCACCAAACTGTATGTGGCTTGATCCTCACCATAATTTGTAATTGCTTCACATTTTAGATTCATATGTAGGAAGATTTATTAAACAACTATGATCTTGAGAAGATAGACTGTTAATTCCTAGACACTACTTAACGGTTTTCCAGGCCATTTCTTATCTTGCATAAACTGTACTTAGAAATTGATTCGCCTAACTCCTGTTTGTTTGTTTGTTTGTTTTCAGTTTCCAGAGTATTATTCAACCAGATCTGAGAAGAAGAGGCTACACGTCTTCCTCCTATTCAGCATACAATGATGGAAGAGGGTATTTTTTCATATTCACACTATTTCTGAAATTTTTGCCTCTATTAGCAAAATGACAGTATATTCAGATTACAATTTGGATTGGCACTGAACCAAGTCATTTATCTAAAGCACATTGATAACGTATAGCTTTGGATGGCTGCAGTAACAGTCTCATCTAACTCTCACTGAGGCATTGGTTTACATCAGTCATTTCATGTATATTACCTACAAATACAGCAAACCAGTTTGTTACACAGATATCATTTCTATAAGCACTGTAGTTACCTTGTTTCTTCATAGTTGCCTGACTTGAAGTAATGTCTAAAAGCTTCAGTTAGCTGTCTCTGACGAGACAGGACTAATTAGAGCAGTTTGCATAAGTTTTGTGAAAGTGGGGTTGGGGATTTTTGGGGGGTGTTGTTGGTTGGTTGTTTTTTTTGTGGTGTTTTTTTTTTCTTCTTTGCAGCTGTCCATATGAAACCAAAATGACTTGTCCAGAGGTCAAGATAGAGATAGTGTTGTTATATTTCTAGCTTAACAGTATAAAGTCAGTTGAATAGATGTTGTTTTACTTGCTTTCTTTTCAGGCCTCCAGCAAATCCTCGACGTAGGATGGGTCGAATAAATCACTGGGGTGGAGGCCCCAGTCCACCACCAATGGCTGGGGGTGGATGAGGAAGGTAATTCCAAATCTCCTGTACATGGCTTTGAACTTTTTTTAATTGAAGTTTAAGATAAAGTGGAGTGGTTTAATCCTTCTTTTGCAGAATTATCAAAACAGGAAGAGAGTCAAAGTGGTTAGATACTGTAAGGAAGGAAAAAAAAAATCTAAGGAAGGTCTTTGCACAGAAGTAATAAGCCTCTCCTTCTAATTGCATAGAGTTGGATATAGAAAATACATCAAAGATTTTTTGAACAGAAATGATAAACTTTTTGGGGTTTTAGGCTACTAAAGTTCTGTCAAGATCAGTAATGCCTGAAACTGTTTGCATTTCTAATAGCTCTTACATGACACAAAGATTTTTGTTTAGATATTTCTCAGCAGAAGACAATTTAATAAAGTTGGTAAAAGACTATTAGTAAAAATCTTTTTTCCTGTTACAATGATACAGCTATGCAAATCTTGAATTCCAGTGCAACAAAAATCAGGATTGCTTAGACTGAAACAAAAATTATTAGAAATGCCAGATTTTTTTCTCTCAGCTGCCTGAGTTGTAATTCCATCTTTAGTTTTTAGTTTGTATGGTAGGAGTTTCATTTAACACTGAATGTATATGTAATATGTTGTGATTTACTGGTAAGTAAACAATCCTTTTTCAGGATTCACTCTCCCTTTTACCATAACAAAAGTTACAAGAAATAAAATATATGCTGGTGGTTAGTATTTCTAAATCTTGGGGAGGAAAAAGTTCCGATAATCAATATATACATTGGTGTTTCAGTTTCTGAGAAAAATAAGCTTTTTTTGCATGGAGTTTAACTTCTTGCCTAGACAAAGGCTGTGAGGAAAGCTTATGGGTGTAATAGCAATGTGTAATCTGCTCAGAAAGAAGAGTTTCTGAGCTTTTAGTTAAATTAAAATCGTATTTTTTAATAGTTATCTGCATAACTGTATTTCACAACTTAACACCTCTTTAAATGTACTATAATTAATTTATCTTTTAGGTAAATGCCTGCCAAAGAGGCAGGCAGAAGCATACACATTTGCAAGAGGAATGGGAAGAAGAGTTTAGCGGTGGACCAAATTAATTTGGATGTTGTGGATGTGTATGCCTACTGGAAACTGTTCTGTGAAGTAAGCAGATTAATGAAGTTGTCCTGGGAACTCCTTCAAGGATCCAGCATAACTGAGCCAGTTTCATTAAATACGTGTTTACTGTCTAAAGTCTTTGTATAATTTCTGAACATTTTATTGTAGTTAAAATAAATTATATTTGGCTTGTCACAAGGTTGGCTGTCATCATTTTTGTAGAGAAAAACACAAAACAAAAACAACTGTCTGTGAAGTACAGTAAGCCTGTTTCTACTCAAATAAGGACACATTTATGGTTCAAACAGATGGCCCCTCAAGTCAAATTCAGAGCATAGGTACTCCATAGGTTTTGTATTTATTTTTGTCAGTACTGGCATTCTGTAATTTGCTGCATTTTCATCATATTAATGACACTCTAAATGCAACTTACAAATAACTTCTACAACCTCTGCCCTTTACAAACTCACTTCCTCAAAGCCCATAGTGGGTTTTACAACACGCCTATTTTGGAAGCACCCCTTGAAATGGCTCCTTTCATTATGATCTGACTCAAGCCTATTTTCTGTACAGACTTTGTAAGTCTTTTTCAATAAAATTAAGTTTATTACATGAATAAAAAAGTTAGTGAACTGAAGTACTGAGTGCTAACATGGAAGAGTTCTTTGAAACAATGTTATGGTTTGGATTTGCACCCTAAAAAATTGGAAGTTTACTCCTGGAGTAAATTTATCACACTACTCAATTTTGGAAGTTAAATGAAATGTGGACTAAATATAAAAGGCAATAAACGTATACAAGGCAAATTTACTTATATTTACAGTTCAATAATACCCCCTTGTACAGTATTTCAACTCTCCCCAGTCAAAGGCAGCAAACAAGGTCAGAGAGACAAGCAGCTAGCCAGAAAGCAAAAAGAGAACACTCTCTGTTCCTAAACTACATAGAAATTTGTAGAACCAATGAAATATTTTGCTTAGCCTCTTAAAAAAAAAAAAAATCGTCCAGCTCCTTAATTGAATTGTCTGGAAAGATGTAATTCATATTTACCATTAAGTGTAACCTCAAGACTGGATGATCTTGAAGGTTCCTTCCAACCTGGTTGATTCTATGAATTGTAACAAACAGTAATTACCTTTTAACTCATTCAATCGCTTTCAGAATGGGAGTTTCTTACTGTTCCTAGGCTTTGTTCGAGGCTGTTCCTTTAGAAATGGCTGTATCTGAGAAAAGATTAGCTGCCAGGAATCCAGATTAAATTATCTTCCGTAAAGCGTCACTGCAATTTTACTTTAATCTCCTTAGCAGGTAATCTACCAGCCAGCACTGCCTCTAAATTAACATAAGCGTCTACTGATCAATTGACTTTTGCCATATAGTTATGATGAAATCCCCACCTTCGCTGGTTCTCTCTCTTACTACATGTAACCAACACAACGGTACCATCATCTGTTTGCTGTGTTAACAGCAGCCTTAAGTCTAATGAAAGGATCTCCCTCAATTCCACAGAAATATCACATCTTCGCAGTTCATAAAAGGAACTTCCCACTCCCACATCGGGTGTGTCATCGTTTATGCCTCACAGGCATATCACATGTAGAGCAGCTGTACTGTGATATTTTTATAGGCAGCGTAATTTTAAGGTGCTCCGAGGCCTGCAGTACCGTTCCTCCATCCCTACCTGCACTAACAGCCCAGCTGACGACGTTTGGCTGCTGCCACACAACTCCCGCAGTGGCGGATGTGCTCCCCAAGGTTTCGACTGACCGAGCTCGTCTCCTGAGCGCAGCGGCTGAGGAGCCCCCCGGCACAGCCTTTGTCTCTCAGCTGCGAGCCGAGCCGAGGTTGCCCGAGTCAGCGACTCCCCTACCTCCCCGTTCCGCAGAGTCCCCGGCAGTACCTGCCTGAGGCGCGGCACCGCCCGCTTCCGCCCCAAGCGAACGCCGGGCGCGCCGCCTCCCGGCCTCCGCAGAGAGCGGCTTCCGCCTGGCGCTGCTTGACCGGCGTGGAGCATGACCCAGGCGGAGAAGGGAGAGGCGGAGAACGGGAAGGACAAGGAGCGCGACCGGGAGCGCGAGCAGCGAGGCGTCAAGCGTCCCATCGTCCCCGCCGCTGTGCCCGAGTCCCTGCAAGAGGTGAGGCTTGACCGCCGGGGGAGCGGTGAGCAACCGGGCCGCGGCGGCTCCCCAGGGCGGCGCTTCCTTCCTGAGGCGGCTGCCCAGGAACGGGAGCGGGCCAGGCTCGGCCTTTTAAAGGCCTATGCGCGGGGAGCCGCTGGGCGGAGCAGGGCCACCGGATCACTCCCCCGCGCCTTGTGGTGATTTCAGCAAATCCAGAGTAACTTCATCGTGGTGATACATCCTGGCTCGACGACTCTACGTCTCGGGAGGGCCACGGACACGCTACCCGTGGGCATTCCCCACGTCATCGCGCGGCGGCACAAGCAGCAAGGGCAGGCGGCCTACAGAGACAGCTGGCTCCTGAGGGACGGGCTCAACGTAAGCAGTGCCATGCACCACTGGCACGTCCTCCAAACTTGTTAAATCAAATGTTTGAACAGATGTATTTCTGTTGCGGTTTTTAGTTATGTAGTGCATTATCCGGCTTCATGCGTTCTGTTTTTCCAGAGAGGAATACGTACTAAATTTTCTTCACTTCTGATGTATTGTAGATGTTGCCTTACTGAAGTCAGTACGTTTGTACCAGTCAGTGTTAGGGCTTTCAGGTCTTCACAGTAAGCTAAATCTAATAAATTGTCGAGGGTTTGTATTCATAGAGAAAGTGGTTTCAGGTTGTGCCAGGGAAGGTTTAGGCTGGATCTTAGGAAATACTTCTTCACTGAAAGGTTTATCAAATATTGGAATCGTCTGCCCAGGGCAGTGGTGGAGTCACTGTCCCTGGAGGTGTGTGGACCTGGTGCTTAGGGACGTGGTTTAGTGCTGACCCTTCAGTGATGGGCCGAGAGTTAGACTGGATGATCTTTGAAGCCTCTTCCAACTGGATGTGTTCTATGATTACGTGATTTCTTTGCTCTGTAGTGATAATCACACTCAGTATTTCTGTTACAGAATCATATCTGTAGAACTAGAATTGAACTGCTCCATTTGCAAATGCATTCATTACAAGTTGGCTTGTAATTTACTATTGCCAGTAATTTTAATTTAACCTGCTCAAAAAATACATGTAATTATCTTATTAGTGCTTTGATTCTTTAAAAAAAAATTAATGTATTGAATTTTAATTACTTTTAAATACTTGAGATGAATTTATGCATTTTTGCACCTACTTAATGTATCTGTAGTTAAATGGATAATGTCCTGAGTTCATCATTTTGAAGTCCATCAGCTGTTAGTCAGTTAAAAGATTCAAATTGTCTTAGAAAAATAGACATCAAGAATTCTAATATAAAAGTTTCTTTAAAAATAAATGTATGTCCATTTTACACTGTACAGACCTCTGTCCTTTCTACAATCCAATCATCCACAATAATGATTTCACTGTTTAATAAAAGCTTCTGTATTACAAACATGTAGTTGGAAAATAGAGTATTTACATTGCATATTTGTGGGCTTTGTTTAGAAACCTGAGAGTACTGAGCAAAGACAAAATGGCCTTAAAATGGTGGACCAAGCTATATGGTCCAAGAAGATGTCAAATGGTGCAAGGCGTATACCAGTGCCACCTGATCAGGTAACCAATTTTCTGAAGACTTTATTAAATTGTTATTTCATAGAGTCATTTGGTGTGATGCTATGTTTTAATGATTGTGAATAAATACCCTTTATACAGCAAAATACGGATAGTCCTACTGGGTGACCTACCTCTGAAGATCTGAGAAAATGAAGATTTAAAATGCTGCTTTGGGGCAGGAAGGGATACTTCTTTTTTCTTTCATGCACAAAAAGTGATTGGTAAAGTATTTATCATCAGCGCTTTGTTTTGTTTACATTTCAGGCAAGGTCATACAACAGACAGGTGAGGCCAGCAATTTTAGATCACAGCTCTGGGGCCAAGTGGACAAACACATCAAATCACCCTGAATTTTTGGTAGGAGAAGAGGTAAGATTCATTTTTCTGCTGAAATGAGTTCTTGTATTATGTTTTAATGTAGCTATGTAATAAGTAGCAGTTTGCTGTATGTTAGAATGTACCAAAAGGCATCTAAATTTAGCCAAGCGATATATAAGAATCTGTGAACTACCATTCAGCAAGACCAGACAGGTTACCTCATTTGCCTAACTTGTGTCCTGGATCCTTTGCTGCTGTAAATCATCAGTGCTTTTGCAGGGACTAGATGAGAACTTTGCCCATGAAGTATGATTGAAAGAAGTGTAAAAAATGGATAAAAGGATCAGTACATGGAATCACTGCTCAGTAATTAGGTATTCATGGCCTCCAAAGAATCTCTACATTATTTTAGTTACTAACTTGAGATAGTGGAAAAGTATACCATTATGTTCAGTATATGTCCATGAATATGAAACTTCAAACAATTTAAACCATATATTTAATGTCTTTTTTATAGTAATGCTTTGTAATTCAAGCCTTGCTAAAAAGAAACCCACTCTATTGCTGCTACATCAGTGTGAATGCTGCTATATGTCTTCTATCTGCATCTGAAATAGCTTTCTAATACTTGTTACTATTCTTTTGAGAAAAAAACAATGCATAGATGATCATCTCTTATTTTCAGGCACTGTATGTTAATCCACTAGATTCTTATAATATACATTGGCCTATCAGAAGAGGGCAGCTGAATCTCCACACAGGACCTGGTGGCTCCCTCACTGCAGTGTTAGCAGATCTTGAAGTTATTTGGTCACATGCAATACAGAAATACCTGGAAATACCACTGAAAGACCTAAAGGTGAGCTTGTGAACACATTCATGTGGGCCGTATCCACTTCTGTCAGTGTTACTGTTAGCCTCTTACTGGTAGTTTTCTTAATGAATAATTGCTTCCTGCTGGTGAGCATAGTTCCTAAGATTTCACTTGGAATTCTGTGCCTGTCTTTAAGACAAAAACTGTTCTAGAATTTATACCAAGGAGGTTTGGAAATCCCATTACAGAAATCTCAGTCTTGATCTGTTTGGGATTGTTTTTGTTGACTAAAGAGGAGTCAACTGAGGAATGGGTGGTTAATTCTTGCATAATTTATTCTTCTTGCTAAGATGTTTTTCTCCTGTCTGATAGACTTTTAAACATTTTGGTGACCTATGAACTCTCAACCTGGTATTTATTCTGAACTAATTATTTTAATTATTAAAACCATAATTTTGCTGCTTTGAATAAGTTGTATGTTTAATGTTTTCTTCCTCTGCATTAGGTAGTCAAGATTCTAAAGAAAAACTTAATTTGAGAGCTGGCTTTAATTTACTGTTCTTATCTTCAGTATTACAGATGCATATTACTAATTCCAGACATCTATAATAAACAGCATGTGAAAGAACTGGTAAATATGATCCTGATGAAGATGGGCTTCTCAGGTAAAGCCATACATAAGCAGGCACTTATGAGTAGTAGCGTAAAGGTTTTGGGTTTTACACAACTGCATGCGGCTAGCATCTTTCACCTATTGCTATTCCCATAACTGTTTCCTCTTTTAATGGGGCAAAATGGTTAGCTAGCAACAAAACAAGTTTTGTGGTTTGCTACTAGTAGTTCAGCTGTGGGCTTCTCACTTCAGCTGACAGAAGTATCAAGCATTTCTAAAATATATAATGTTAACTCCACAGAGTATTAAGATTTCTAGACTTCTAAACAAAAGTGTGTGATGCAGGATGCTGCTACTGCCCTCTCTACATAGGACTCAGCAGGAGGTTTCAGAGTTGCTTAAGTGTATCTAGAAGAGCAGTAATTTTTTTTAAATAGCCAAGTAATTGTTAATGACTTCAGTGTTTTTAAGTTATTTTTAAACGATACTTGATTAAAACTAAGAAAAATTAGGAAAATGCTTCATGTGCACCTGATAACCAAGACCCTGTGATATTGGTTACAAAAGCAATGGAAGTTTGGAGGAAATACCTTCAAAGTTGAGAAGAAAAAACAAAAAAAAAAAACCAACAAAAAACCAACCAACCAAACAGACAAACAAAAAAAAAAAAACAACCCAGAACTTTTGACTATAGGCATCTGCTCTTAGCTTTCCTCAGGACTTTTGAAGGCCTTCCCAGCAAAAAAAAAAAATCTGTAAGCCCTGTCCCCCACCTTATCTCCACTAAAAATACAAACTTCCAGTGCAGAGTCATGCTATTGGTATATTTTAAAAAACATTTAAGATGCCCTTTAAATACCAGAAACATGGCTCTGGAGCTTGGCATTAATTGGATATAATTTTTTTCTCATATTGCTAGGAATTGTTGTGCACCAGGAATCTGTCTGTGCTACTTTTGGAAGTGGTTTAAGCAGCGCATGCATAGTAGATGTAGGAGATCAGAAGACAAGTGTTTGCTGTGTAGAAGATGGTGTTTCCCATCGCAACACCAGGTATCTTTTGATATGCAGAATTATTATAAGCATGTACTTAGATGCTTACCAAAGACTTGACTCTTTTGTTTTGTTTTTTTTTTTTACTGTAAGCTGTGGAAGAGGGTCATCATATTACAGTATGAACCTTAAAGAATTTTAACATCTTTTAATTCTCTCTGTGCTTTAGGCTGTGCCTTGCATATGGAGGTTCTGATGTGTCAAGGTGTTTTTACTGGCTCATGCAACGAGCAGGATTCCCATACAGAGACTGTCAGTTAACTAACAAGTTGGACTGCCTTCTGCTTCAGCACTTAAAGGAAACATTTTGCCATCTAGACCAGGTAAGAAGGGAAGGTGGTTTATTGTCCAAGTAATTTTTTTTTTTCCCTATACAGAATGCTACTCCAGGGAACTTTTTGCTGTCTATAGTTGCTTGTAAATGAAATAAAATGTTGTGGTTTATTCAGTAGAATAATGGCAAAAGCTAGAAAAGCTTTAGACCTTAAGTATTCATAATTTATTTTCCTTCCAGTTGAAAGGAAGCCCAACTCTTAGAAAGGGAGTTTCTTTGTTCTTATTAGTGAAGGAAGCTGACAATAACTGTATATTTTCTGGCTTTCAACTTGAGTTGTGTAAGATCTGTCATAAATCCTCATTTCAGAGGCTTAGGCATGTAAAAACTGGTTTGGCATTTTGTGCTACATGGAAAAGAACAGGTAAATGAAATTCGTAGTCTAACAGTTTTGTCACTTTTTGTTATTTCCTGTAGTTTATTAAATAGATTATGCAGGTCAGTAGAGAGATATAAAAGATACAAATTTTGTTGGTCTTTTTTTTAACCTTAGGATATTTCTGGATTGCAAGACCATGAGTTCCAGATTCGTCACCCAGATTCTCCAGCTTTATTATACCAGTTCCGATTAGGAGATGAGAAATTACAGGTGATGCTTTATATATTGGGGGGTTTTAATTAAAATAATTATACTCAGCATTCAGGCTCAGGGCCTCATTTTGTATCTCTCCAGTGCTACTAAGCCCACAAGATTTATGGATCATTCTTAAGATATACTTGTTGATAGTTTTAAAATAAATTCCTATATGGATGAATGTGCCTAATGCAGCACTAGCATATGCATAAGACTTCATAACTAGTATTAGCCAGAACCTTCAGCTAAATATGATCATATTTATCCTTCAAGAGCAAGGAGTGATGCAAGATTTTCACTTTACAATTTAATTTCGTAATTCTATAACAAACTGCATTTGCATACTTATTTATCATACAATGCCAGAATATGTAAAGAAACCCATATACATGTAAAACAGTATGGCTTAGGGAATTTTTACTTAGAGCTGAAGATGCTTTAGCCTTTTACAAAACTATTTGGGGAAAAAAGTGTACTTAATTATTCAGTTGTGAGAAAAAACAACTTTTTATTCTAGTAAACACCAAAAAAAAAAAACAAACAAAAACTATGGAGTAAACTCATGTCAAATCTCTCATTCTCTAGGCTCCAATGGCTCTGTTTTATCCAGCAACTTTTGGAATTGTTGGACAAAAAATGACAACTCTCCAACACAGGTCACAAGGTGACCCTGAGGATCCTCATGATGAACATTATCTGCTAGCTACACAAAGCAAGCAGGAGCAGGTGTGTATATGCTCATTTTATTTGTCACTAAATGTCATTTAATTGGAGAATAAAATCGTGACTCATTAGCTCATCTCAGAAACCAAAGTTTACAAACCAAATTTACACTGAAGTGTAAATTTAGAGTAGAGAATTATGGATGTCTAGACAAGTCCTTAATTAGAACTGTTTATTTTCAGAGCCTAAGAGGGCTTCATATTATGGCACTGATATATGTGATGCATTAAAATTAAATATTAATACAATGCTTAACCTTTCTGTGCAAAAAGGTGATGAGAAGTACAGTGGAGTTTAGATAAGTCATTGTGTTTTTCTGTAACCTGATGCAGGTCTTTTTACTCTTTTCATATCATTTAACTTGTTTTCTCATTTCTAAGTCCGCAAAAGCCACTGCCGATAGAAAATCTGTGTCAAAGCCTGGTGCATTTGAGGGAGACTTGAGAAGTCAAGCCTCAGACATTTCAGAGAGGATGTACCCACAAGAAGTGGAATTGGGATCTTCTCAGGGTGATTGCATGATCCCTGGCAACGATTCAGAGGAACCTTTAACTGCACACATGTCCAGGAAAACAGCAGTTTCTCAGTTTGAAGGCAAAGCCTTAGGCCTTGACAAAGCCATTCTTCACAGTATTGACTGCTGCGGTAAGAATTACATCTGTACAATTCTGTGAGATGTCTGCCAAAGTAACACATCTGTTCCTAAGTTTTTACCATCTCTAGAATAGCTGCACTTGCATCTTTGTTGAAGTTTCTCGAGCTAGTTTGAATCTTCAAGGAACTGAAGAATAATTTTAAATGCAAATACCAGTTTCTCTCTGGTCCGACTTGCACTAAATTCTTCATAAAACACATACAGACTGAATTAAAAAAAACCAGATATCTTTATATCCATTCATTCCAGCATCTGATGATACAAAAAAGAAGATGTACAGCTCCATATTAGTAGTGGGAGGAGGCCTTATGTTTCATAAAGCTCAGGAGTTTCTGCAACACCGAATTCTCAACAAAATGCCACCTTCCTTTAGAAGAGTCGTTGAAAATGTGGAAGTCATCACAAGACCTAAGGTATATTGTTAATTGCTAAAATATCGGTAAACTATAATTGGTTGGAATCTTGAAAAGATAAAAAAAAAAATTGTCCTTTCAAAACTACAGATTAATTTCATGTCTGAGGAGATGCAGGAGAGCTTTCAGCTCACAACATAGCACTCCCCAGTTACAGGCAGGAAATTACAGAGGTATAGCAAGAGTGTTACTGGTATTGATTGCTGAAGTGTTTATCAGCTAAAGGCTAAATAAGCAGCTAGTATTGGCCTGTGAAGTTAACCTGTCTGCTCAGCAAGAGATTTTGTTAGCATTTGTTACTATTAAGTTAAAAGAAAGCATAGCATTAAAAAAGAGAGCCATTTTCATTTGGCATTAATCAGGCAGAAGCTGTAAAATCAAAACCTGAGTATTTTTTAGAGCTTTCATTGCAGGATTTCCATGACATTCCTGGAAGGCATCTTAAAAAGTGACTTTAAATAGTCTTTCCATATTGTTATCTCACTGTTTTTTCCTGAATAATTTTGAAAAACCTCTTCCTCTCCCCAAATCCCCAAGATTCTAAGTGCTGAATACTGCTGGAAAAAGTTTAGACAATTATGTGAATTTACACCACTGATTGTGTACCATCTGTGTTTTGAATTCAGGATATGGATCCCCGCTTAATTGCATGGAAAGGAGGTGCAGTCTTAGCCTGCCTTGATACAACTCAGGAGCTGTGGATATATCAGCGAGAATGGCAGCGTTTTGGTGTCAGGATGTTGAGAGAGCGAGCTGCATTTGTATGGTAGTGGCTATGTTTACAGTGGAACGTGATCAATGGAGGATTCCTCTCCCCAGGTGACCCCTTTTCCCAGTGCAGATGTATTGATTTTATGCTGAGAGATATTTTTATATTTTGTTACAACTAACCTCAACTGAGATTTTTCCAGAAATTGTGCAAAAGTCTCAGCATTGTTATGCTTCATCTTTTGAATTGCATGCATTGAATTCTGTGCACAGAGTATCACAGTGTGAAAATCTGAGGTATAATAAAATACTGACATGGCAGATGTTGAGCCAAGATTCATTCCAGATACATGTACACAGAAGCAATATCTGAAGAGTGTATGCTGAGGGCTTAATGCCGTACTCTGAGCCTTACTCTCACGTTACCAGAAGATAAAATTGTTAAATAAGTGATTGCCATGGAAAAAAACCTAACTCTACTCTTTGCTGTTGGTATTTTGCTTGTATAATAAATTATTCAGTGGAAAGACTTAAGAATGTGAAACTGGAGTATTTTTTTCTTGCCTGTTCTCATCATCAGAAGCTCTTGCTAGCTTTTCATTTTCCATAGTAGCTATCCTGTCTTTTCCCTATTTAAAATAATCTAATACACACTCAACTACATGTGTTTTTACACAGCCAGCACCAACCTCAATCCTGTGGTACAGGCATACTTTTATCCACAAATAATCCTTACTGCTATTTGCTGGGTTGGGTTTTTTTTGTAATGAAGGCTCTGACCACCCTCACATCACACCTCAAATGTCTTATCTGCAATTACAATCTAAATTAAAACTATTAAAATATTAAAACACTTCTAACAATATAGTAACTAGCAAAGATAATTATTGTCGTTTCTACAAAGCACACAAGAAAGAACTGACTTCCTTTTTAATTTTGCTTTTATTAAGAGTTCTGAAAATAAAGGATATTGCCACCCAATCTTCTCTGAAAGCATTTAACTGCAGGCTGTGATTACATACATGTATTTTATTTAAGACTAGGACCTTTGGGCTCTCTTTTAGTGAAGATAGCATACAGTACTTCAAATCTTACTCTGGCAAGATTAGATGTCATGGGGCAGAAAGGGGCATTCCCTTCAGGGAAAGGGTCCAGAATTCCTGTTACAGAAGAAATTTTTTAGGTTCTCTGAAGTCAACTGATTGTAATACAGAAGATAAAATATGAATGTATTTAGGTGGTTCTCCATGGCAAACATTTTACGACTTCACATCAGTGGGTGCTGACACTTGGACATACTGAAGGATGAGGTAAATAGCTCCACTTTAAAAGCTGCATTATTGTTACAACAGCATATCAAACATGCTCTATACAGTGTGTATCTTTTAACTTGCTAGTCTAATAAAACATGGTGAACATCTTAGTAGGAATTACAAGCAAGGTGCAATTTCATGTTAGTGAAGTATGATCAACTACTCTGTATTGTCTTTCATTTTTGTGATCATAGATTAATCTCATTCTGAACAAAATAATACTGTTTAAAAACATTCTTAAATAATACAATCTCAAAGTAAAATAACATGTCATGACAGTGGAGCAGAGCTCTTCTGAAAGCAGCCACAGTTCTTTCAGACCATCTCTCCTCAGACTTCACTGGCTAGCACTGCTGATCTGACTTCAGTGGAAGCATATGTCTTCTGCTGTGCTAACAGAGAAGGAGAACTTGGGGAACTACGCTTCCAACTTACTATGATTTAATAGAAAATTTTAATAGAAAATAGAAAATCTGATTCCACTTTTGTGTCTTTTTTTCAAAAAGTACTTCGTATTTTTGATGCTCATAAAGCAGTACTTAATATTCAAGGCTGCTTGCTGTAGAATTCACTTCTAATTAGCTATTTTACAAAGTTGTATTTGGATTCCACAAACTTCCTGAGGGTTTAAGGTATTTCAGTTTAATTTTTTTAGTGACTATGTAAGTGATGAAATAGATTTCTGCTATAACTCTGTGTGTGATTAAGCACCACACGCCCTGCAGATGGCACCTTATGAACTAACAGCTTGTGCTTTTTGAAGGGGCAAGTCAAAAGTGCTACAACAGGGACCCCCTATAGTTGTTTGAATTCAGGCACTGTTGCTTGAAAATGTGTGTGGTAAACGTATCTAGCCCATTAAACCTCCAAAAGATTTAGAAACAGCAATACTTAGCTGCCTAAAATGTGACAGGGAAAAGTAGGCATTAAATTAAAAAGTCCCAGTGGTCTTTCTTGTGTCAACAAAAGCTTGTTTACCAGTGGTTATCTCGCTGCAGATTAAAGGAAACTGAAAGAAGTGAATCCGGTAATCAGGCCTCTCATTGTCTCCCAACAACAGAAGTCAAAACAAACAAAACAAAAAATAAATAGGTATGACCTACTACAAACTACAGTTAATCGATCTCTTCTAGCTGGAGTTCCTCTGTATGCAAAAGCACTGCCTATGCAGCAGCAATCTCCTGACCTGAGAAGTCAAACCTTTAAGGGAAATATAATGAACGTCTGCCTTCTCACTCTTAAAGACATCCACTGTCCCGGTGGAGTGGTGTCCTGGAGAACAAGATTGAAGCTGGTTGGTGTTTCTCTTAGTGTGGAAACAGAAATCACCAGTTCTGCAGCCACCAAGCCACTTAAAACAGTGGCAATCTTCCACTGCAACAGTGTAATGAAGTCTCTTTCCGAATTCTGCAATCTAGCCAATAAAGCAGCAGTATCAAAGGGCTTCCTAGATAACGAATAGTGCCACTTGGTCAGCTTGTTTGTTCAGGATATAAACATAAGTAAGTTTATTAACACTTCCTAAACACCTTTTTGTCTCTAAGTCTCACTAATAGGTAAGCTACAGACATCACCCATCTCTGTTACAATGCTTATCTTTAATTGCATGGTGACTGCCAGTGACACCTTTTTACCTACAGCTATTCTACTAATACTTAGTGAAAATGTGAAACATCAACTGCTGTTCTCTATTGAAATGCTAATTCAAGGGTGCAAACCTACTCTTAAGAGCAAAATTGGTCCATGATGGATTTAATGAAATGCACCAACATGCAATGGTGAGTGTCTTTAAAAGGAGATTACATTACAAAATTAAGACTGCTATTATGTCTATTTGTACTTTTCATCATAAGTATTTCTTTAAAGCACTTGCAAATCCTTTAAGTGCTACAGCCACTTTTGAGGTTTAATAGATGACAAAAAACAACTATTAACTGTGCTTTGTGAAAATGCTTACCCATTTAACAAGAATGAGAGAGAAAAAACAGGATTAAGTTTACATGGTCACTGCCACAGTATTTAAGCAGTCCACTAAGAACCGTTTAGGGAACATTTTCATTAATATTTAGGGAACACGTTCATTAATCTTTAAACCCCAAGTACAAATGAAGAATCAAGGGAGATATATTGAGCTACTCTTTTTAAGGGAGACCTGCTTAAAATCAAGGTGCTCAAACATAGAAACAAATCCTAAAGCTCAAATTTTCCACTGTTATGCTTATTTGTGCCATCAATTAGTAGTATCCTTACGAAAGGCCAGCAAATTGGGTCCATATTATGTATGGTCAGCATGCCAAGATTCAAATAATTAGGCACAGAAGTCTGAACTTTGTATGATGAGTTCTACAACACTTCATGCCTTGCAAGCACACACATACATACATCTATTTTTAGCCCTCACGATTATACTTAATCTAGTCACATAAGGAAATTTTTCAAGCAAATGTGATGGAAAACTGTTGGAGAATGCCTTCTATTTTTCCTCTCCTGTCAACATGGCTAAAGAGAGATGGGTGCTGCAAACCCTTTGTGAAACAAACTTTTTCCAGCCCGAAGCCTTCCCTTGCTTAAAGTAAGAAAATCTTCCATAAAAGCACCGGCTAGAAAAAAATGTCAGTTTTAAGTTTACCACTTGCTTAATGTGAGAAGAATAAACAAGATTATAATGACTTTCAAAAGTGGCTCACGATTTTTTTTTTTCCTTAAGATGACAGATTTCAAATTAATCTCTTGAAAATATTCCACTCAAAATTCTACTAGTTAACCTTAAAAACATAGCAAATGAGAAACATCAGCCTCGGTTCTAATGCTGCATTAAGGACTTAAGATATAACTGCTGCTCTGTTCACTTAAACAGTAACAGGCACTTGTGCCATTTGGTACTCTGCTAAACAGAACAGTAATATTTAAAAATCAGGTCTTTTATAGTCCTCTTAAGTTACTCATAGCTGAAGACACGTTTTTCTAGAAACTAGAGTAGAAATTAGTAAAAGTTGTTAACATTAGCTGCAAGAAAAGAAAATCTACCAAAACTGGAGCAGGTTAAATCACAGAAAATCCTGCATACTCACTAAGCCTAGTGTATCCAGAGACACTAGAGCACTTTGAATTTGTTTCTGGTCTGCTTCAGTCAGGAGTTCATGTAGTGTGTCATGTAAAAAAATTGTAATGTCTTGCTTTTCTTTAAGGTTTTGACACTGAAAATAATTGTCATTTATGGTAATTTGCTTTCAAGAATTAGGATCACAACATTTTAACATGTGGACCTATCCAATCCTCTTTATTCTGTTATTTTCTGGTTTCCTGTAATGTAATGTTTTACTCCTGAGAAATATGTTGTTAGTAACTCAATTTTTCCTAATGGAAAGCCCCAGAAGTTATACCGTTTCTATGTAATAAATTACTTTCCTTATCTTTGAACTATAAACTCAGGCATAGCTGTTTCTATGCTCTTTTTCCTAGTAAAATATTATGGAACATTTTGTCATCAACCTCTGAAAAGCAGGTTAATGGAACCTATGCCCCACTGACTACCCCAATGAGATAATAAATCAGTAGGAAAGAAATTCTGTGAGATAATCTGTTCACCACATCTCCTCTTTCACAATTACTCCAAACTTTGATGAAGATTTGCAAAATGAAGATGAAAAGGCCTTTTAGAAAAGAAATTTTCTACATAAATGGTATCCAGAGCTGATAGTTCATTTCTACATGAACATAACATTATAGTCAATACAAGTTAATACCTATAGTGTCCTTGTGACTGATCTACTGAAGCAGCAGCAGTACTCTTTAAACAATTTATGATCACCCATGCATATTTATAGGCTCTACTTTCCCCAAAACATAACCCAAACAGACTGTGATACAAACAGTATTGATACTGTGAAATTTCACTACTCTGTGCTGCTAATTCATTTATTGGTTTACTGTTTTTCCAAGAGTTTTGTCTTAGTATGAATCAACTGTAGTAAATGCATAGAGCATAATCCATCCTGTTCTCCCACCTCTCTCTGACAGAAATATAAAACAGCTGTCATAAGATCCTAGTCATCAGTTCTAGAGACTGGTTGTTGGGAGTCTGTTTAACATGAGGGTCAGGGTTGCACACAAGTAAATTCAGCCTACACTTTTTGATTGTTATTAGTGTCGTCGGAGTGGTTAAGAGCTCTGTCTGCTTCTATGCAATCAAGGCTCCAACCCCCACTATTCACTCAAATAGAATAGTTCATAAATTGATATTGCATACATGTTCATAGATATATTTCTGTATTTCTACACATATTTAATATTTTCTACAGTCATTTTAATTGCTTGCTGAATAAAAGCATTGAAGGTGGAAGAAAATACCCAAACATACTGCAAACACCTGTCAGGCTGGTTTCAAGCATTCTTAATTTCCATGTAGATTAAGGATCACTTACATAAGCTACACATTTACCCAAAGTTCCACAGGGGACAGTTGCTCTTTTCCATTAGTGAATAATTATTCAGAATTTCACAGGTTGGTGCCTAAGTAAGAATAACCAACCACCTAGAGACTGTGCATTATTTTCTGCTTCTCTGACTTAAAGCAAAAAATATAAACAAGCAGTTCTCCCAGAAAATCATCCAATACATTCCAAGCAAAGCAATGAGGACAGACTTGGGGAAATAATCACCATCTACAAGCAGTATGAAGGGTATTGTAGCAGATGCTGTTATCATTACGAGGTGTCTGAAGTAAGTTCTTAAAACGGTGGTCTTGAAACCCTTATTCTACCAGGATCATTCTGAACAGGAAAACCAAGACTCTTGGGTCCATCCTCCAATCCAGGAGAACAGTGGCACCAGCTCTTCCCACAATACTGATCCTTCGCCATTTTTCAAGGAATTTTATGGGATTTTCTCCCTATCACCACCCTCTAATGTAGTTTAGCCTACACCAAACATGCACTAAAGTAGGATACTTCGAAGATGCTTAAGAGGACAAGGCCAATAGAAAAGGAAGTTAAGTGACAGTGACAAAGGCCCCGTGGTATTTTTAGTACTTTTGGCTACCCAGCGGCCTACAGTTGAGAACTATTGTTGAACAGGCACTTACCTGTGATGACTACTAAAAAGGACTATTCATCATTGCTGTGGTAACCAGCTGCTTATCGTGCTGATGCGGCAGGACATCTTCGTGTTTGCTCACTTCCAAACCAAGGTGTTCTGAAAACGCTCATTACAAGCTAAGGATCGCAAGCAAAGCCTTGAATTGCAAATTCTAACTCCACTTACAGACACAGCCCTCGAGCACTGCGTCCACAGGTTTAGTAGGCGAGGTGGCACCACTGTCGATTTCGTCTGCTTTATGGAAAACAATGCCCTTTGCCTGCCCCACGTAAGAACTAGGCGAAAAAGTCCAAGCGCTCTCGGCAAGGGACCGGGAGGTCGCCTCAGCGCCGGCGCTGGGCCAGCTCCGCCCCGCTCGCCCCAGCTCCGGGCACTCCTGGGGGAGCGTGATCGAAGCTCACGACTCTGTCTGGGCCGGGGTTCGGGAGCAGCGGGGCCGCCGAACAGCCGGGGCTGACGGGACGGGTGAGCCGGCGGACTTCGCCCCGCTGCCGCTCGGAACGGTTTCCAAACAGCGTGAAGTCGTCCTGACCCATCTTCCACAGCGGCCAAAGGCCGCTTTTCTGTGGGAAGCGGCCGCAGCCCGCCCAGCGCTCCGCGCCCTCCCGTCGGCAGCCCCATGCCCCGCAAGGACCACCCTCAGCTCTGGCAGCGCCGCAGCGGCTTTCCGCGTAGGGCGTGCGAGTTAATGGGGCCGGAGCTGTGGGTTAAGGAGGCTCTTAGGGGGAGTTCCGGGGAACCATAAAGAGGAAGAACTGGGGGAGGGCGGGAGAGCAGAGTGAGGCCACAGCAGGACAGGAGAAAAGGGAGGCGGCGGCCCGTGGGTGCTCCATTCAGCCGAGGGGACAGGGACAGGTCCGCGATCACCCTCGGGGCGGCTGGGCTGGTCTCCGCAATTTGTGCGGAACAAAAGCAGTTGTACGGGAGATACGGCGGTTGGTAAAGGAGGAAGTAGCAAGGTGAGTAGGCTCCCGTGGCAGTGAAACTTAACGCAACTTTCTTCTGTAAGTGAACTTTCTTATTAGCAGGACCGAAGGGGAAGTTCATCCGAGAAAATGGGTACAGTGCTGTGCCACCTTTTAGTAAGAAAGTGCAGATGATGTGCCAGTGATTCTTTTAGTGAAAATATCCAGGCATTTTTAAAAAAAAACAACACAGGTTTTCGTGTTACAAAAAGAAACTTGAATGTATGAAAACCAACATTAACAACCTCATTAATTTCTGAAAAATTAGATTTCACAAGCATAATACAGGATTCGATGTATTTCCAGGAGAAAGCTTATTTATGGCTTTCAGATGAGCAGTGCATTACAGTGTGTACATTTTCCAGCTAGGTTGCCGTCCCTAGACTCCATGGCAAAGGACTGAACAGAAGACATGGGCAAGGGAGAAATGCTACCTTCAGGCCAAGGATGATTTTTATACCAAGAGGAATGGTTTCAGGGTGAGAGAGCAAGAGAAACATATTTGAGACTGCCCACCAGCGTCCAAAGCTATGACACTGAGGAGGGCTGTGAAAATCTTGCATTTAGACTGTGCAATGCAGCGCTAAACCTGTGTTGCTTGCAAGGCTTGTGGCCTATTCTGAAGGTAAAATACTGCCCTTCCTACTCAACCAAAGGATCTGGTGGAGTTACATTTCAACTGCACTCCTGCAGGATCTGGTTTTAGTGATAAGATAGCCACAGATGAGCAAATTTTGTCTTAGCCAGTCTTAGGAGACATGCCTCAAAACTCAGCAGTATCACCTTAGGGACAGCTGAAAATGAGTGTGACTGTTACATGTGTTTTGTAGAGATGTTCTAGATTTGGTCTGAGCTACAGTGGGCCACCATTCCCATCGTTGTGAATTGGCTGTGCAGTGCCACTGACTGTCCTAAACTTGCAGAGAAGTTTATGAAATTGTTTTTCTTAAATTTTTACCTACTAGAGGCAGGTGAAGACAGGCTACAAAGTAAGCAAATGCTTCCATCCTTTATGATGTTGGTAAGTACTTGGAAATGTGCTTCATGTATCTATAAGGAACCAGAAGCAAATCCAAGTCAGACTGCACATAGCACAAAGGAGCATGCCGCTTAGCTGGTGCATGGACTGCATTTAAAGAATAACAAGCCAGCGAGTTTTGGAGTAAATGTTTGTTGGTTTATTGGCAGCATTGGTGACCTTTTGGATAGTGAGATTGGGTAATGTATATGGCTCTATCTGAAAATAACTGACATTTTAGAGGTCACACACTGTATCGATGCTTACATCTTAATTAGGACTTTTGTTTGTTTTTCTAGGGTCAACCACTGGATTTTTGTTCAAAGTTGTGCAAGAGGGGTACTTACCAATAAAGATGTTGTGCTTAGTGAAAGAAGTTCAGAATTGCAGTCTTGTGAAGCAGATGCACAAACTAGCAGGAACTCTGTTTAAAGCATGCGTATTAAAGAACATGTTTGGCATCAATGAACAGCAGTTCAAAATTTCACATGCATCATTTCACCTTAGTTCTGAAAAGGTAAACTCTTACGATTACATCATCGTTGGGGCTGGATCAGCAGGATGTGTATTAGCCAACAGGCTGACTGAAGACCCTCTCAGTACTGTACTACTTTTGGAGGCAGGTCCTAAAGATACTCTTCTGGGCAGTAAAAGACTGATGTGGAAGATTCATATGCCTGCTGCATTAACATACAACCTCTGTGATGAGAAGTATAACTGGTATTACCACACAATACCACAAAGGCATATGGATGACCGTATTATGTACTGGCCCCGAGGAAGAGTGTGGGGTGGCTCCTCTTCTCTCAATGCCATGGTATACATTCGTGGGCATGCAGAAGATTATAATCGATGGAGCAGGGAAGGGGCTACAGGATGGGACTATGAACATTGCTTGCCCTATTTTAAGAAGGCACAATCACATGAACTGGGGCCAGATCAGTACAGAGGTGGAAATGGACCCCTGAATGTGTCAAGAGGGAAAACAAACCATCCTCTTCATCATGCATTCCTGGAGGCAACCCAGCAAGCTGGGTATCCCTTCACAGAAGATATGAATGGTTACCAGCAAGAAGGATTTGGTTGGATGGACATGACTATACACCAAGGTAAATCATAAAGGAGTTCTTAAGTAGCTTGTATTTCTGGATGTATTACTGGATGACCAGTGGTACTTTAGAAAGAGTTTTGGAATATGGACATATAACCTGTTCTGAGTCCCATGTGGTTGGTCAGGTTACTGAACAGCTATGGCACTTTGTATTTTATGCTGTTCATTTTGCAGCAGCTTGCTAACAGTCTGGTGAGTATTCCATTGAAAAATCAACATTAACAACCATAATTATAGTTGGGAAGGAGAGTTAGATTTTCAGAATGTCAAGTGTAAATTTTGTTACATTGAAATAAAATCTTTAGTTAATTGTATCAACTCACCTTTGCTTTAAAGTTTATAAACTCTGTGAAGGTTTTCACTCTAAACATCCTGATGGTTATTGGCCAAAGTCTTGAAGAATACTGAGCATGACTAATTTGATGTTTAAATATACATTTTAGGTCAAAGATGGAGCACAGCTAGTGCTTACCTTCGCCCGGCCGTATCACGCCCAAATTTGTCAGTGTCAGAGAAGACGCTTGTAACAAAAGTCTTGTTTCAAGGAACAAAATCCATTGGTGTTGAATATGTGAAAAATGGGCAAAGGAAAAAGGTAAGAGATTTTTACTTTCCAGCATGAAAGGTATGAGTCAATGTAGAATTATTTTTTAAACTCAAACTTCTATTAAAAGTAGCACTTCACTATGCAAAAGGTCTGCTTTTAAGATGTTATTGGTGTGTCTTCCAGTATAGTTATTGGTGTGTCTTCCAGTATATAACTCCTAGACAGTTGTTTCACAGTAGGTCTGTATTTAATCTGTATCAATTTGGATCAATTAATGTCTTCATTATATTTCCTTCTCTCAGTACTGAGGGGGCAAGCCATAACTTGATGTTATGCAAGAGTGTTGTGTAGGGTTTCTGTCTGGAATTTATGGTGCAGTCAACATGAGCTGGCAGTGTGCTCATGCCCAGAAGGCAAACTGTATCCTGGGCTGCACCAAGAGAAGTGGGGCCAGCAGATCAAGAGAGGCAATTCTTCCCTTTTACTCTGTTCTTGTGAGACCTCACCTTGAATACTGCATCCAGTTCTGGTGTCCCCATCATAAGACAGAACTGTTGGAGCAAGTCGAGAGGAGGGCCACAAGAATGATTCAAGGGCNTCGAGACGAGGGCGACAAGAATGATTCAAGGGCTCTGCCATGAGGACAGGCTGAAGGAGCTGGGGTTCTTCAGCTTGGAGAAGGGAAACCTTATAGCTGCCTTCCAATACCTGAAGGGAGCCTACAGGAAAGCTGGAGAAGGACTTTGCATAAGGGTATGTAGGAATAGACCAGGGGAAATGGTTTTAAGCTGAGGGAGAGTAGGTTTAGACCATATCTCAGGAAGGTGGTGAGACTCTGGAATAGGTTGCTGAGAGTTTGTGGATGCCCCCTTCCTGGAGGTGTTTATAGGCCAGATTGGATGAGGCCTGAGCAACCAAGTCTAGTTGAGAGGTGTTCCTGCCCATGGCAGGGGTTTTGGAGTAGATGATCTCTGAGGTCCCTTCCAACCTAAGCCATTCTATGAATCACAGAGTCTCAGCATATTGACTGCTGTGCTAAAATGCTGGTGTTTCTGAAGAACAGTTTGGAAAATGCTGTTCAGACATAGGAAAATCAATAGATGCTGCAGTCTAATGGTCTTAAGGGGTAACGAGTTGTTCACTTGTACTACGCTATTATGTATTGAGTTTTGGAATAGCAGCAATGAAATATCTTGATGCTATACCTTCTGTTTGTCTGTGCAATGAATATTGTCCAGTCGCAGTCCAACTCCCACTGAACATGCAATCAAGTGGAAGGAAGCTTGACCTGCCATTGCAACTTAACTATGGATAAACACTTTATGCAGCTTTCAATCCATTGACTTCTATAAGACATAACACATTCTCATTTCCCTTAACTCATTGCTATTACAGCTGATTATGGAGTACATAACTAGGAAATTGCCTAAAAGGGATTTGTACATTAATAATTTCAGGTATTTAGTCACAATTATAAAGCAATAAAAAAGTGTAATAGTAATCTCCTGAGGAGAGAAGTACAAATTATGATGGTTTGAGTTCAGTAAGGCTTACAAGGCTCAACAAACAAGTGTTCTGTGGCAACGCTTGCTGAAATTTAAAATGCATTATAATTAAACTGTTGCCTTATTTTCCAGTGCCCAGAACAAACCTGTTGTTTTCTAAGAGGGTTGGTACAGATAATCATTTTAACAGATGGAAAAACAGAAGTTGCAGAAAATTTAATTGATTTAAGGAGCTATTAAATATCTGTGAAAACAGTCTCTGCTTACTGTTCTTGTGCCATTATGAAGCTTAATTTTGTTGAAGAAAGTCCTGGAAAGCTAATTACATGTGATCAAAGGCTTTCTGAACACTGGACCAATTTAATGGCAAAACTCTTTAATTGCTATGAATCGTCATAGATATTAAAATGTGTATCGATTATACATAGTAGTGTGTATATACACACACACACACACATATATGTATTAATAACTCTTGTCATCAAAAGTACACCTCCAAGTATTTCCCTTCCTTTTTTTTTGCCACCTAACATCAAAACTGCATGACTTGTCAGGTGTTACTTTCTGGAAAATTTTGTACGTGTCAGGATGGAATAGCTAGTAATTTTATTTCATTATGAATATCATAGAATCATAGAATGGTAAGGTTGGAAGGGACCTCAAGGATCATCTAGTTCCAACCCCCTGCCATAGGGACACCTCCCACTAGTACAGGTCACTCAAAGCCTCACCCAATCTGGCCTTGAACACTTCCAGGGAGGGAGCATCCACAACCTCCCTGGGCAACCTGTTCCAGTGCCTCACCACCCTCACTGTAAAGAACTTCCTCCTAACATCAAGTCTAAATCTCCCCTCTGCCAGTTTAAACCCATTGCTCCTTGTCCTGTCATTACAAGACCTTGTGAATAGTCCTTCCCCAGCCTCCCTGTAGGCCCCCTTCAGATACTGGAAGGCTACTATAAGGTCTCCTCGAAGCCTTCTCTTCTCCAGACTGAAAAGCCCCAACTCCCTCAGCCTGTCCTCATAGGAGAACTTCTCCAGCCCTCTGATCATGTTTGTGGCCCTCCTCTGGACCCACTCCGACAGTTCAATGTCCTTCCTGTGCTGGGGGTTCCAGAACTGCACACAGTACTCCAGATGGGGTCTGATGAGAGCAGAGTAAAAATATCAAGATGAAGCACTTGTTTCTGCAGGCTGTTTTAGGCAGGATCTCTTACATTAGTCAGCAGTGAAATTACAAGGTGATCAAAATCTTACTCATGCCTGAATCAAAACCTAGGCATCAAACCAGCAACTTGTTTCAGTGTTTACTGAAACAACAGAGGGTTCTTGGGGCTTTGCTATGCCCTCTGACAAAAGTAGGTAAGGCAGGCCAAGCCAACTTGGAGTTTCAGAGTTCAGAATCAGACAGAAAAGTGTATTTAAAAAACAAAACTATTTTCACGTATCATAGACCAGATCAGTTATACAAAAGTGTTTCATAACCAATTTTCCCTTTGCATGTTAGCTTTAACCACAATTAAAGATTTCATATGGCCTGGGAATAACTTTGGTGCTGACTCTGCAGAGAGCGTACACCAGGCCAGTGTCTTTTGAATGCTACCTGGAACATCTGGCACCAGTTCTGCATGTATGGCAGAAAATACCAACAAGTTATATTTGTATCACTTGCAAAACACATGGAGGTGTTCCTGTGTGATCTGGTATAGGTGATCCTGCTCTGGCAGGGGGGTTGGACTGGCTGATCTTTCGAGGTCCCTTCCAGCCCTTGACATTCTGTGATTCTGAGAAAATGCAAATCCACTTACTGATTCAGTAGTCACAGATACACCATATATTAGTCTTAATGTACTAATGATTGCCCAGAGCGAAACCATAACAAAGAAAATATGTCAGCACTGGTTATTCATCAGCAATATTGGATAAAAAGTGTGCTAACAGTTTATCAAATATATCTTCTTACTATCAAAAACTGCACACACCATCCCTCAGTGCAGCTGAAGTGCCATTCAAAAAGGACAGGATTTCCACAAGTTAACTTGCTAGTCCGTTAAGACTTCACTGTACTGCAGGAAAAAACAGCAGTTTTTAGTGTTGCTTTAGAAGCTAAATGTCTCATCTAAAATAAAAGCAAGCTGCTTGATAGTGAAAGTGGAGAATGTAGATGGGCAAACACCAGTTGTGTTTCCTTCAACTCTTGTGGGATTTGCTTGCCAGTGAGAGGAAGTTCAGGGACGAAACTGTGTGCTTCATCTATTTTTTCCTCATTAGACACACCAATCTGTTAGAATTCACAGATAAATGCTATGTTATGGTGTTACTTTTGCACATATGCATTGCTTTCAAACATCAGACTAGCTTAGATAGCATTGCAATTTGCAATAAGTATAAGTTCTTGTTTACCTTTTTTCTTCTGTTTTGCAGTTGTACTTTGTTTAGGAGAGGTCTCTTACTCCTAACATGTAACTGATTGAAGTGTCTTAGGTGCTTTTTTCCTGGCAAGTAGCACAGAGTTGGACCAGATTGTAAACATAGGAATAAATACACAGATTCTCTAAGCAAAAGACTGATCACTTCTCTCTGCAGGAACTTCTGGCAAGATAGGAATAAATTCAGAATGAGAGAAATGTGAGGCAAAGGTGTCTAATTTGGAAGCTCTTGACCTGTTTGCTGCCTTCAGATCAGGTTTACTAATGTTAGGACCTTTGTGCTCATTTTCTTTTAGGCTTTTGCCAGTAAAGAAGTTATTTTAAGTGGAGGTGCCATAAATTCTCCACAGCTGCTTATGTTGTCTGGGATTGGCAATGCAGATGATCTAAAAAACCTGGGGATTCCTGTTGTTTGCCATCTTCCTGGTAATTTTCTTATTTCTTTTAACCTTACATCTTCCTGTGGATGCATTTCAAAGACCATTAAATGAATCATGAAATCCACTGCTTCATTTTATTGTGTGAAATAACTTTTTTTATCCCCTTTCTTATCCCTTCTCCCCCTTTCTACCTCCCCACCAGGAGTAGGGCAGAATCTTCAAGATCATTTAGAGGTGTATGTCCAGCAGAAGTGCACCAAACCTATTACTCTGTATAATGCACAAAAGCCAGTTAGGATGGTGAAGATTGGTCTAGAATGGCTTTGGAAGTTTACAGGTATGAAACCAAGAATGCAATCATTCTACCACTAATTGATTTAGAGTTACTATAGCCTTTTATCCATGATTGTAAAATCTGGCAAACTTCATAAACAATATTTTTATGTTCTGGGAAATGACTAAAGCTTGCACATAGACTTGAATTATTTATTACTTTTCACCCCTAGATCAGAATATTTTAAAACAGTAATTTTGGGTAACAGTTGCATTCCTTGCAATTACCACTGTATGTGTGTGTGTATATAGATAGATATATCTAGATCTATAGGTAGATATGGGCATATATATGTATAGATATATATGTATAGATATATACATTTATAGATATACACACACACACACATTGATGATAGTGAAACCAAGGGTTAAAAAGAAGTGGATTTGCTTTTCTGAGATGTTTTAATGGTGTTTCCTCTTTTATTTATGCTCTCTAGGTGAGGGAGCCACTGCCCACTTAGAATCTGGCGGTTTTATCCGAAGTGAACCAGGGGTTCCTCACCCTGACATTCAGTTCCACTTTCTCCCTTCTCAGGTGATTGATCATGGCCGGGTTGCTTCCACAATGGAAGCTTACCAGGTGAGTCGAGTTGCTGAAGAACATATTCCAGGAATGTTCTATAGCAGTTAGCAAAGAGGTTTATGCTCTGCTGTAAATGTTGATGATTTGGCTATATACAGAAAAAAAAAACATCTTTGTTGATTATAATACAAAAGTGCTGCCTTAACCACACCTACATTAGGAAGAAACCATGAGTTTATTTCATACTGCTCCCAAAATTATATTACTTTTGATCCCTGGGAAAGCAGGCAAGCTGTGTAAGTATTTGCACTACTCAAGTAGCACTGTGCTATGATTAGGACACTGTTTCGCTAGATGCTGTTCAAAACTTAACCGAGGTGTCCCTTGTTCCACTGCAGTTTAGACAGAGGTTTAAGAAATAATGTGTGAGGCTGCTTATTTATTCACTGGCACAAATCCAAGTCTCATTTTTGACTATTTTCTTTATGCAAAAGTCTCTGGTACTGCTGAGAAGCTGTCACTGCATGTACATGTCTCTTCTCGCTACTGCCTTTTATTCAAGCGATGATAGTAATTTGGTCTGGACACTGATTTTATGATGAGAATGCTCTGATGCTGCTAACCTGGAACAGTTGTATTTTAAACTAAAATAATATTTGTGAGCTGGTAAGAGAGGTCTATTCCTTTTCTCTTACAGAATGTCCTGTACAACAAATCTATATAAAATGGAAAAACCAATGGCATTTTCCGTTATCTTCCCTACCTTTAACATTTTGGTTTGTTTAGTCTGTAAAGACTGTGCACACTGGGGAAAAAAAAACCAACAAAAAAACCCAAACCAACCCAAAATAAAAATTATACTGAATCTGGAAACATGTCTGGTGGGGTTGTATCATGAGTATAGCCTGGGTGTTGCAGGTCCACGTGGGACCCATGAGGAGCACGAGTGTGGGCTGGCTAAAGCTGAAGAGTACAGATCCAAATGACCATCCTATCATTGAGCCTAACTACATGTCAACAGGTATATGCAGCGTCTCCTTGCTATGCTGTCAACTCATTTCTTCCCTGTTTCACTAGCAGATTTTCGTATCTACTCAATACCAGTTTAGAAGTCCTGGTAGGTTCACTTACAAAAGTCAATTAGTGTCAATTAGTATCAAGAGGCCATTATGCAAAGCACTGTATAAACCAAGAAGAACTCACCATTAGTGTTTGCTAGATCACACTGTTAATTTCATTCCCTCCTCTCCTTGTGAAGGAGTGGCTCCCATTTCCTTTGGGCTGAGACCAGAGGGTTTGGCTAGGCAGTGGGTAGAGTAAAATAGCAATTCTTCATAGCTCACCTATTCCCTGTTGGGATTGGGCTATAGAAGTGACACTTTTGTTCACAGTGGATGTAGATACCTGGTTTAGTATGGCTTTCAGCATTGAGACAACCTCCCTCCAGCCTCTCTTTACTGGGTGTTGTTTTTTTCTATTAGGCATTCTCTATATATTACCAAATTGAGGGTGTACTTACAGTTTTCTTGTTTTCTCTCCATACAGAAAGAGATCTTTGGGAGTTCCGCCAGTGCATCAAGTTGGCCAGAGAGATCTTTGCCCAGAAAGCTTTTGAAGAATTTCGAGGGCCTGAAATTCAACCAGGAAGCCATGTTCAGTCTGACAAAGACATAGATGCATTTGTAAGGCAGAAGGCTGACAGTGCTTATCATCCTTCCTGCACCTGTAAAATGGGTCAGCCTTCTGATAGCACTGCTGTAGTTGATCCTGAAACAAAAGTAATTGGTGTGGAGAACTTGAGAGTAATAGATGCTTCAATAATGCCCAGTATTGTCACTGGAAATTTGAATGCCCCAACTATTATGCTAGCAGAGAAAGCTGCAGATATGATCAAGGGCTTCCCATCTCTGGAAGAGAGAAATGTACCTGTATATAAGCCCAAGACTTTAGAAACACAAAGATAAACAAATGTTCTCATTTCTTCACAGCTCTTGCTACTTAGGCTTTCAGCAGCATCTTGGTGTCTTGTGCAGAATAAGCCAATCCAGTTAATACCATGCAAAACAACGTATTCTACTGGAGTAACTACTAATTTGAATGATTAACTTATACCAGACAACCTCCTCATATTTCTTTAATTACTTGATTTAAACTGCTTATTTTCATTAAAAATCACCTTTTATGCTACTCTTCAAAGTTTTGACAAAGAGAAGCTGTTTCTAAATGTCCAGACACTTCGTGTGCATAAAACAGAAATAGTGTGCAATTGCATGCGGAATGGAAGAGATGAATGTATGCTATTCTGAACATCACTAGAGTATGCCTTGTTATTTACAGGAAGGATTTTAACTGCTGCAAGAGCATTAGCCAGGATAATAGCTAGCCAGTAATCCTCGCATCCTGCGGCGAACCGTTCAGGACATGTAAGCGTTTCTGCAGTTTGCTATTCACAGGCCAAGGTAGCTTGTATCAGAATTCACAGGAGAGGGAAGAACCTGCACGTTTGCAGTTTGTCAGGTATGGGGTTTTATGAGGGGAATGTCCAGTTTACAAATCCTCACTTAATTGTTCTTAGAAGTCTTAACTGTGCAGTATTTAGAAAGAAGATGCACATCATATTTGTCAGGTACTTGTTTTTCTAAAAAATGCTCTACAGCAGCTGACATTTATAAAACAATGCTGGACAAGAGAATTTCTCCTCTTTTTTTTTTTTTTTTTTTCCTTGCAAAGAGCTTAGCAGAATTTGGTTCATAGTTGTTACAAAATTATGCAAAATTAATAATCAATAATAATTTTTATATCCAGGCAGACATTTTTAATAACTATGAAAATTGTTTATTACCATTAAATCTCACCAGAAAACTTTTTTGCACGGTTTGGAAACATACACACAGGGAACAGGCAAAACTGGAACACTCTAAGAGGTAACTAGCAAACGCATTTTTACTGGAAGAGAAGGTTTTAGCAGTCACTTATACCGCTTGCGATTAATTATCCTGCTTAGCCATTAGATGGACACAGGAAGCACCTTTCTGCTTATGGCAGAAGACAATTAGTGAATTACAAGAGGCTTTAAGTATTTACTCACAAAATATTATTGGACAGTACCCAAAGCATGTGGAGGGGTTGCCATCAGTGGTCTCAAAGCTATCAGAGGCTTTGGAGTTTCCCAGGCTTGTGGGTGCTGGACAAAGGAGGCAGACAGTCTCTGACCTGGTCCTGACTCTGGATGATCTGTGTTATCTCCAGGACTTTCCATCTTGGCTGGAGGCTTTCCAGTGCAGGCAGGATCCAATGNTGGAGGCTTTCCAGTGCAGGCAGGATCCAATGCCATGTGCAATCTCAGCACAGTCTCACGCTGGCTATGCAGGCTGATTGCGTAGAGGCATTTAGAGCTTGTTCTGGTAAACTTTTGGAAGGCAGT
>WBNM01042978.1:0-12564 GCA_013399055.1 Ramphastos sulfuratus
CCCTCTCCTCCACTTCGGTGCTCACAACATTGGAATATAGGCTTTTAAAATTAAGATTTCTTTGTTGTAGTCATCTTCAGTTTCAATTATTATCTTACACAATACTTTACCCTTTTTTGTGAGTGCTAAATGTTTAAAATATGTATTTTGGGTTTTTTGGGGAGCATAAACTAAAAGAAGAAAAGTTCCTCAGAGCAAGAGCTGTATTTCTCGTTAGTATAGTACATAAAGCAGTTTAAGAAGAATGTCACTAACATTTAGCATTCACAAAACCACATCGGATTACTTTTAGAAATGGATATGCTCCATTGTAAGTTAGCAGACTGATTCCTGAGCATGGCAGATAGTTCTGTAGGAGCGTTTACTGCGGAGCTCAACCACGCTGTGCCACTTACAAAAGTCTGGCAAGATGGAAAAAATACAACTCCCAAATGAACAAATCTCAAGCCAGTAATACTCACCTTTTTATTTTCCTTTCCATTCATAATTGATTCTAAACTTATGTGAATCTTTCAAAATAACTGTCTTATTGATCAGAACCAAGCTATAAAATGTCATTATGAGAGTCATTCACTTTTTTTCTTTCTGATTACTGTAAGCAGACCCTGATCACGCAAAATGCTATTTTTTCTTTTCATCTATTGTGTGATTTGTACCTATTACATATGGAAAACAGCATGAGGGAAATGCCACAGATAGAGCAGAGCATTTATCACATGATAACTTGTGTTTACACAGTTTAAGAGTAGGGATTTTATGTTTATGCAAAAGGCAGGCTGCTTCTTGGTCTATTCTGTGTTACGAAGCCTCTGTCAAAAGCTTTCTCACAAAAATATAGGAACTTACTGCTGTCAGGAGCCACTCAAATCATTAGTAATGCATGTAAATGCATATGTTAAATAAGGTACAATTCCTATTTGGAAATTACTATTTCCAAAAGATAGGAACTGTTTTTTATAGGTGGGTGGTGCTAATAAAAAAAATACCTGAAGAAGTGTTAAGACAACTTGCATTTGTCACTCCTTTGGTAATTAAGAGTCCATTCTACAGCCATTCATTCTCAACACTTCAACCTTTGTACACTTGGAGAGGGCTTCTTTGATATGTCTCTGAATGATGGATGTTCAGGATTGAGGAGACCTGAAGAAGTTTGTGCTTTCTATCACTGTAGGAATGAAACTGTAAGAATGAGTAAATTTAGAAGATACAGTAAGAAAGCTTGTGCTTGTTGGCAGGCCGTTACTCTTAAATCATCACTGTGATTCGTGTGTAGGTGTAGTTGAAAATTCCCAGAGGTAATATTGAAGAATTATTAAAAGAGCTGCTTTTCAATAAACCACCCGATGCTGTTGTACGCATTCCTGGCAGACTGCAGAGATAGTTGAATTCCTTTGGATAGATATGTGTGTTTGGAAAGTACTCAGAAAATGCTATGTTGCCTCAGGAAGCCAAGGGAGAAATGGTTTTCTGGAAGTAGCAACAATTGTTGTCTTTGCTGGGAATTTTTGTTGGGTTTTGTCTTGAGATGTGCCACTTCTCAATTGTTTAGCAGGTAGATTAATTCTCTATAGGTTCCTAAGACTAAGGACTCTTCTGTGACAAGGAGCTTTGGAGCAGCAAAAGTTTATACAACTTCCTTTTTTATAAATTAACTAAGTATGAAGAACAGTGTCCAATCTCTCAACTTCTTTGTAAATCTGTTGTTTTCACTCCCTCTCCTTCAGTTTCAATAGTAACCAGTAATCTTCTCTATTTCTCTTGCACCTGATTCCTATTACACCATAGCCATTAATTGGAACTGATTTTCATTAAAGATTCTCTTGGTAGAATTAGCTGGAGAAGCCAGATTTAAAAAAAAAAAAAAAAAGGAAAATATAAAATGAAAGCAAGTAGTAGAGAGTTTTCAGGGCTAGTTATTGATTTCCTTGATTGTGAGCACACAGGAACGCTGACACTCAGTGTACCTAATTGTGATTTTATTGACTATCATTTCTACCTTGTTTATACTGCCAGGGTCCGTTGGCCACTGTGACTGATGGTTTTCACTCATCCCAAGTCTGGCAGATCTGACCAAACAGGCCTTTGTTCTTTCTCTTCATTTTTTCTTAATAGAACATCTCTGCCTGCTCAAGTTTCCTGTGTACCATGACCACTGCTAAAGTGGATAATAAAAGCCTTGTAGCAATTCCTTAAGACTCCAGAGGGATATCTGTTTTTGCAAAAAGTTGATCTTCATTCCTGGGAAGATTTGACAAGTCACTTGCTGAAATCCTGTCCTCAACATACAGATAAAGCAAGAAGTAATGAGATATCAGGTGTCAGTAACAACAGATGACTGCTCTGAACATAGGTGCCAGTAATTGTAGGGTCTTCTCAGTTTACACTACACATTTTTGGGTTACAGATAATATATGAGGTGTTTTTCACATTTTGCCTAGTCCCAGTACCTGTTTAACAAGCAGCCACCACAAGTTACAGAGCATGGCACCAATTGCCCAGGTTAGCAATATCTCAATTCTATTTAATTTATACATTTCCCAGGACCAGACCAAGGTGCCAAATCTAGAGACAGTGCTTTGTCTGTGAATAGGGCTGGACTTCTGTGGAAGATTTAAGGTGTGAAGAAAGACAGGAGAGACATAGGGGCAGGAAACATACAAATGTTCAGGCATGTGTGCAAGAGTAATGTTCAGGAGATGTGTGTGTGCTTGGGTGTGTGAGAATCACTGCAGATGTCCCCCATAGCTCTGCAATAGCCCTGTCTTCTTACCCAGGGCACCTTTCCTGGCAACACTCTGCTGCCTTGCACTTGCAGAGGTGGAAAAGATGTATAGAACTAGTGCAGGGCTCTATGGTTTTGTCTTTCTTCCCAGTACAATTTGTGGTACTTCCCTTGACCTGGGGTGGTGCAGTGTCTCTTCCCAAGGCAAATCTGGATACTGTGGCATTCTTCCATGGAGAGAGAAGACAGGAGAGATGTCTATCTTCACCATTCTATATGAGGAAAAAAAAAATCTATTATGTGAAAAGATCCTTTTCCAAGGTCTTCTAATACTCACAGATCCTGCTGGGTGGGGGAGTTGGGGGGAGGCCAGGGAAATTAGAAACCTTGATTCTTTTCTTAATCTGGTTATGTTGTAACAAAAATCCAACACCAACATCACCAAACCCCACAAAAACTAACTGCAAAACAATCAAAAATCCACATAATAAATCAAATCCCCAAACCAAACAAAAAAAGGAGTGGTGAGCAATTTAATTTCTCAATAACACAAACACCATAAGTCAGAAATGGTTTTCCTCCTAGTAATTTTAGGTTTTGCATTTTTCTGGTGTGTTGTATGGCAAGATGTCATTAAAGAGTTTTATGGTAATTATTACATTAGCCTCACAGACTATTTTTACTGGTCTTTTTTACTGTCACGTTTGCTACATAAGCCTAATTTTATGTTATTGCAATGATGTTCCATAGTGTGTTCAAATAATCGATAACAGTACAAGGTTTGTTCCACTGGGATCACATTATATGAGTTTATAATACACAATATATGCTTTGATGTATACATGTAGTGTTTGCTGATTTTCTCCCCTCTTCTTAAATACAGAAATTTCTAGTTGTGTTTATTCCCCTCGTCAGCATACTTTATCATATCAAAGCCTTTACAGACAGTGTAGAACCACTGAGTTATGTTTGGGTCATGTTTTGCAGTGTGCCCTTTAATACTGTAGCTTTAGAAATGCAATTTTCAGCCTCTGCTTATTAGAATATGATAAAGTATTCCTGGTCTATGTCCAGCTCCACTAATCTCCAGACTACACTTCATGAATTAGGCATGAAGATTTTAGTCAATGTGCTTTCAAAGACCAATGTTTAGGGAATCATGGATTTTCTACAAGCTGAGGGAGAAATCTATAATAGGAAGAACTGATTTTCAAACATCATATTCTGTAGAAGCAATGACTGGTTCTGGCTTGGAAACAGAAAACATTTCCTTTTGGAATACTCAAGACCCGGTTAAAAACATATTGTAGGCTTTAGCTTACAAAAGGAGTAGCTTTTTAAAATGCACTCTAAGTGCTGTGTGCAGGGGCTCATACATATTAGGTACCAAGTAGCTGCTTCCTGAAGGTGAGTTAAAAACCAAGTGGCACTACCGTTCCGTCAGTTCACTGGTATTAACCTATGTGCTGATGGACTTTTACCTGGTGTGGAGGTCTGTCATAGGGAAAGTAGAGGTGTTGTAAGTTGGAACATGCAGGGTTTAAATTCTGTCCTGATGCTCTGGCTTCCACTGAAGCTAAATCCACATGAAACAAAATCATACAGAAAAATACACAAATATACCTTCATCATGCCATCCTGTCTGACCTGTAGCTGTCCTCTTGTGACAGCTTGTGTCCTCTTTATTTTCTTTTTTTTCTTTCTTCTTCATAAGACTCATCACCTTGGGTTTTGTGAAATATAGGCTCAAAAATGATTCATGAGCTAGTCATCTTGAGGAAGATCTGTAAGCAATCGCTCCGTCTTGAGAGAACTATAAACAATATTCCCCTCACTGGGAAATGCCACCTGTTGGTATACTACAATATTGTGGTTTGTTTTTTAAGAGAAAGGGGAGGAGCATCAAGGCAGTTTGTCAGAGTCACTTATTTTATGCAAAACAGAGTGCCACTGGGTGAGACTTTGCAGTGTTTCCGTGGATCTCTTCTGAAGTGCAAACCTTTGTCTTGGGAAGCTGCAGTACTGCTTCACAGTCCTGTAGTGGATACATTTCTTGCAGAGCAACTAGTTATGGAGTAAATGAGAAGCTGCCCTTTCAATTTGTGTGGCATTGGTCTATGCTAATAAATGTTGATGATGTCTAGCACCTTGTAGTCACTATTGAAATTATACTGAGAATTAATAAACAGTGATGTTTAGTCATTGAAGGATTAAAGGACAGATGTAACTTATCTGGATGCAAGTGGAACCTTTCTGCCTGGAGGAGACAGCTGTGTGTAATGAATCCCATCATCCCTGTCCCCTTCCCCCCGAGACAGATGTGAGGTGGAGGGAGAAGGGTATGTCTGTGAGTTCACATGAGTGGTTCCAATAGTCATTTCTCCATCTCCCTCCTAGAACATGAAGTCATTCTACCAAAATGAATCTTTTCCCCACTTTTGGTAAATGATAAATATGAGGTGCTGACATTGCTTTTGTTTACTTGTGGATTTTAAAGTATTTTTTGTGTTTCTTGGAAGAGAAGAATTTTTCCATCCTGTGAGGCAGATGTGCATGGTGTTTTCTGCCTGCAACACCTATTGCATGCTCATATGTGTATTTATATATATATTCACCGCCACTACCCATGTCATACTTAGCTAGGAGAGAAAAAAGAAATTAAATACTGTTTTTACATTGTTCTTTTCCAAAATAATAAAAAACATTATCTCTGGTAACATTTATTCTTAACCACAGATTAGGCAGTTTAGGGTGATCCCAGGAAACACAGAAATGCATGTCTCAGATTTGCAGATTGTTGACTGCATTGGTAATTGTTTAGATCAGAGCAATAGACAACATCCCAGAAGAGCTTTGTACTCCATTTCAGCATCACAACAGCATCCCTGAAAGGAAAATCAGACCTGTAGCTGAATAGAAAGTGCTGAACAACAACTTGTATCCTTCTGTATTCCCTGTAAAGGCAAGGAAAGCACTAAGAAGGACAGCAGTAGTAGTCAGTGTTAGCTCTGGCTAGTGGCTGTCAGAAATGCCCAACAAACCAGAGGTGGTGTTTTCTCTCTATGGCCTGCAGCTGTGGTGATCATTGTTGGGAAACTGGCACGCTTAAAGTTTATTTTAGCAAGGAAATATCCACATGGGACAGGGTATCTGGAAAATGTTTGCTGTTATTAGAGTAAGTTCCATTGCATCCTGCCTATAAGTATTCCCTGCATGAATTGGAAACCACGTCCTGTCCTCTTGTTCTACCATTTCCCTGTACATTGGAATGTACAGGAATGAGGCAGTCCAGTGGTTGTACAGGAGTGCAGAAATGAGGCAGTCCAGAGGTTGTAGCATAGCCTCTTCCTTGACATCTGTGTAAGAAAGGAGTGGGAGAAAGTAGAGCAGTAGTGATGAAAATTGCAAACTGGAATTGTGGTCAGCATTGATTCTCTCTTTGGAAGGAAGAAAAGATTGAGGTAGCCATATAATCATGGTTCCATTAAATGGTTGTTTATTTTCTCTGTGGAAAATTGGACAGGTGAGATTAATACTGGGAGTATTAGACTATGCAGATCTGAGCCCTTGAGTACACTGCTGTGTTTGAAATGCCATGCTGTGCTTTGCTATGTCATTCAGTTGTTTTGCAGAGAAAACATTCTGTGTTTCACGTCGTTATGTACATTTGCAGTGTCAGCAAGACACAGGGAGGGAGCTTATTAGGAGGCTGTCTTTCAGACACTGGGAAACTTAGCATTCTAGTGCACCCTGAAAGTTGGTGCTGTTTTACACAACTTGTTATTAACTTGATAACCCCTTTTTAAACTTTGCAGGAATATCATGGTAGCATAGGTGGAAGGGGCAGAAGTGTCTGTTTGCTAGTTCCTTCAGCTACAGAGGAAAAGCTCAGCTGGTAGTCATCTGCTAGTCTTTGACTTCCTTATGGGGCTGTCATTGTTCTTTGGTATGTAGAAAGAGCAGATAGACCTAAATTGTTAGACAGCCTGTCCTCATAGGAGAGCTGCTGCAGCCCTCTGATCGTCTTCGTGGCCTCCTCTGGACCTGCTCCAACACTTCCATTTCCTTCCTGTGCTGGGGGCTCCACAACTGCACACAGGACTCCAGATGGGGTCTGATGAGAGCAGAGTAAAGGGGCAGAATCCCCTCCCTTGCCCTGCTGGCCACGCTTCTCTTGCTGCAGCCCAGCACTCGGTTGCTGTCTGGGCTGCACTCACACTGCAGGCTCATGTTGAGCTTTTCATCAACCTAGACCCCCATCTTAACAAACAAATGCTTTAGGCATTTGGAGCTACAGATAAGTATCTCCATGATTTTTAAAACAAGATTTTCAAAGCAAAATTTGACATTGAGGTGTTGGAACAAGTCTGGAGGAGGACCACAAAGATGCTCAGAGGGCTGCAGCAGCTCTCCTGTGAGGACAGCCTGAGAGAGTTGGAGCTCTGCAGCCTGGAGAAGAGAAGGCTTCGAGGAGACCTTAGAGTAGCCTTCCAGTATCTGAAGGGGGCCTACAGGAAGGCTAGGAAGAGACTATTTACAAGGTCTTGCAATGACAGGACAAGAGGCAATGGGTTTAAACTGGCAGAGGGGAGATTAAGACTGGATGTCACGAAGAAGTTGTTTGCAGTGAGGGTGGTGAGACACTGGCACAGGTTGCCCAGGGAGGTTGTGGCTGCTCCCTCCCTGGAGGTGTTCAAGGCCAGGCTGGAGGAGGCCTTGAGTGAGCTGTACTAGTGGGAGATGTCCCTGCCTATGTCAGGGGGTTGGAACTAGATGATCCTTGAGGTCCCTTCCAACCTTACCATTCTATGATTCTAAAACCCAAGCAGCCCAGGCTTTTGAAAATACCAGTAGGCCCATAGCTTTGTTTTCAGGTTTTTAAACTCCTCTTTGAAAATACAGTCAGTGATGCCTAAACCCCAAGTCCGTTAAGAGCCTAATTCCTAATCTTAAAAATGAAGTTCCCAAATCTTCCCACATATCAGTGGTATTTACGCTTCCAACTACCTGACTCACTTTTGAAAATGAGATACATGCTTCTAAGTTGCACATTTTCCTAGCAGCACCTTCTTAGCCTGGGCTTGCATTTGCCCCAAGGGGAACAGCCAAGGAAGGAGAACAGGGACTCCTTGTTCTAGATTTCCAAAATTGAACTATCATTTATTCAGTTAAATAGTGCATACCATTTACCTGCCTGATGTTGAAACTTGATTCATGCATATGTAACTGGAGTAAATACTCTTGCATGAGATTGTTTTGACAAGGTTTTTGAATGATGTGTTAGGTGTGCTAAGGTTTCTCACTGAGTTTTACTGTACAGTGTTAAATGATGACCTAAACGATCTCTCTGCAAGAGTTTTAGCCCTTCAAGGGTCATTGTTTCCTATCCATTTTAAAATCTTTTTTTGGGCCACACTATGGATGCTGTTAATAAAACTGCATTTTTCAATGGGTCATAGAGATGAGAATCTCAGATACTCGTTTTTCTATGTATATTACAGGAAGTTTCTGTGGTATATGGTTGGGAAATGTTGACATTGTATTGTCTTTTACTGCATTTGTGGGCAATAATGGATTGGAGAGCATCATATGGGTTTTTATTTTGCCAAAATCCATATTGGTTAGACATATGCCTATAATTCACATTTTTATAGCTATCATTAGAACTCCTGCTGATGATTAATAGACTGAAACTTCTATGACTGGATCTTGAAAGGTTCTTATCTAGAAATCCTTATAAAAGGACAAATAATCCATTGTTTCCTGTCTGAAACAGGATAGTAATTGTAAGACTACAGGAAGATTATAGAGGCAAATCTGTAATCCTGCTAAATGGACATGAGTTGGTCATTCATGGACCCTCAAGCTTTGTGTGCTTGGAGACAGCAAGCAAGTCCCAGCGTTTTCATCGTGTCAGATTTTTGGCAGCATTTGAGCATCCCAGGCCTCAAAGGAAAGGATTCAGAATACCTGTAGATCTGGGCAGTTATTTTATCATTGGTACAGAATTTATGATTAAACTTATGCATTATCTGAATTATCATATGCATCCTTACTTCTTGGTTTGCTTTCCATCAGCCCTATCAGTTGTTACAGAAGCCTTACTGTATTCTCCCATCTCCTTAATATTTCTCTGGAGAAGTTGGATTCCTACATCCCTACTGTAGTTCTGGCAGCACCTTACCTCTACAGAGTCTAAGCCCAAACCAGCATATTTTATTCTAGGTCCAGAACCAATGTGAAATGACATCTTTACACCAGCATTTTTGGGAGGCTAATGATTTAAATTAATTGTTTTCTTTGGCATGAAAATACAAAGTGACCGTCAAATAACAGCCAAGTGCAGTTTAGTGGGAGAAGAAGCTGAAGCAAGCAAATTTCTGACAGAAGGAATATTGAAACTGGATTGGCAACCTTAGTTTTCCCTTATGGCTGTTATTCAAATTGTTTTCAGAGTACATCTTAGTTATACAATATATTCTTAAAGCTATCTTATAAAACTCAGATGTACAGAAATTTAAAGGTGTGATCTGATACCAAAAAGTGGTTTGGGGGAACTAAGTCTTTGCTAGCAGGTCCATGTGAATCTTGTCTGAAACACTAAATTTAAGATTGTTTGCCAAGCTCTAATAACCTGCTAATTGTCTGATCAGATCCTTTAAAATGTGAAAATTTAACATTACGTTATGACTACTCAGGGATAAATAAAACCTGGCATTTTTCTCTGTTTAAATACAATGCTTCTGTGGTTGTAGTTTATACAATATTAAATTCTCCATGGCTGTCTCTGCTGAATCACAGTTGTTTTGGATCACCATTCCAAAATTCTGTTATGCTCATGTGAGCTATTTATTTTAGGACTTCAACCTATGTGAGTCTTAGAAGACACACATGCACACAGACACACATCCTTACACAGGCATTGAGCTGGGAGCTAACAGTTGGCACAGAGCAGGAATTGAAAATACACAGATCTTAAACAGTGTGAGAGACACAAAATTATATATAGAAATAAGCAATTTTTATTTTTGTTTATACATTATCTGCTTTAGTGCTATTAGGATTGTTCATGCTGAACTTGTCATGTCAGAGAGTTTCATGTCCTGTTTTGTCTCTCACCAAGACTTCAACTCCCTGTTATCACAAGAAAAACTTTCTGCTTTATTAAAACAGGTATTGTTTGTCATCAATCCTGTTTGATTCAGGCCTACATGAGTTTGATCAAGCCACATATCTTCTCACTAGAACCAGCTTTAACCAAAAAGTGTAGATCAAAATATCTCTCTGTCAATTTGGTGAAGAGAACAGAGGGGATATCTTTACTAAACTGTATTACAGTTGGCAGATTGCTCCCACCACCTTCAGGTAGTGACTAAACATGTGGGGGATCATGCATTGCTTCAGCTTTGCTGTAGCATTACTGGTGTGTAAGCATCATCTTCTCCCAAGGACCAACTGGGTATATTCACTTTAAGTTTGTGTTTCTGATTTAGAAAGTTGCATTTTAAGAGGCAATGGAAAGAGTTGGAAGTGAAGCTGAATTAACAAATTGCAAGGATGGATGATTGGTAGGAAGAAACATCCCACAGGCAAGTGAAAAGCTTGTCCTCTTTGAATCCTTCTTAAGAGTGAAGGGGGGAAACTACACTGGGATACAGTGCTGGGGACAACCCACGAGGAATATGAACTTCAATGGAAAGATCTCTGTGATACTGGCATGATCTTGCAAGTCAGAGCTTCTCCACGTCAGGCTTTGCAGATCTGTCCCTGTCGTCATCGTTGTCAAGCCAAATGTAGCACCATCCCTCTCTACTAAGGCATGACAGGAAGGAAAATGTTGGGGGTTTTGATTACTTGCAATTTAGAAACATGAGGTGAAGCAAAAAGACCATGAGATTCTGAATTTGGAGAATGGGAACATCTAGCTAGAAATAAAACACAGGGGAAAAAAAATTCTATCTAGCAGATATGTAGGGCCCCTGTACTTCAGGTAGCAGACAAAAGGGAGGGAAATTATAGGAAATAAGGCATTGCCTCAGTGTGAAAACAGAGGAAAATCCTGGCTTGGAAAGTTCTTGACACTTCTATTTAGTTACCTGTTAGTCCACTGAGCTTTAGGACCCAGGGTTATAGTTGCGATTTCCTCTTCAGTATACAGAATCATAGAATGGTAAGGTTGGAAGGGACCTCAAGGATCATAGTTCCAACCCCCTGCCATAGGCAGGAACACCTCCCACTAGTACAGCTCACTCAAGGCCTCCTCCAACCTGGCCTTGAACACCTCCAGGGAGGGAGCAGCCACAACCTCCCTGGGCAACCTGTTCCAGTGTCTCACCACCCTCACTGGAAAGAACTTCCTCCTAACATCCAGTCTAAATCTCCCTTCTGCCAGTTTAAACCCATTGCCCCTCATCCTGTCATTACAAGACCTTGTAAATAATCCCTCTCCAGCCTTCCTGTAGGCCCCCTTCAGATACTGGAAAGCTACTATAAGGTTTCCTGGAAACCTTCTCTTCTCCAGGCTGCAGAGCCCCAACTCTCATAGCCTGTCCTCATAGCAGAGCTGCTGTGGCCCTCCTCTGGACCTGCTCCAACAGTTCAATGTCCTTCCTGTGCTGGGGGCTCCAGAACTGCACACAGGACTCCAGATGGGGTCTGGAGAGCAGAGTAAAAGGGGAGAATCACCTCCTTTGCCTGTTTCAGCTCTGTAGGAACCCATCCTTCAAAACTACAATCTACTGTTAACATTATTCTTACTTACAGGAAAATTGCTTTAATTACAGTACATTGGCTTACCAGAGGAGTTTTATCTATAAATCTGTTTTCAGCAGTGCACTATCCAGTCACCTTTATTAAGGCTTTATTCTGTAAATTAAGTTCTTTTTCTATTATGGGCTTTATAATAACAGTGCATGACCTGCACTGACAACATCTTGCTGAAACATAGGCTAAATGTATCTTAAAGCTTGGATGCAAAAGATAAAGAAATACACAAGCATGTTTCATCTTGCAAATGAACAAAGTTCACTTGACCCCCTTGCCAGAGCAGCTTCACCTAGAGCACAGGACAGCATCCAGGTGGGTTTTGAGTGGCTACAGAGATGGAGGCTACACAGTCGATCTGGGCAGCTCCAAAGTGCTCCAAACTAAGCAAGTTCCTCCTCATGTTTAGAGGAATCTTCCTATGTTGAAGTTTGTGCCCATTACCTCTTGTCCTCTCACTGGGCACCACTGAAGAAAAGTGTCCTCAGCCTTCTGACACCCACCCTTTTAAAGTATTTATAAACATTGGTAAGGTCAGTCTTCACTTCTCCAGGCTAAAAAGCTCCAAGTCTCTCAGCCTTTCTTTATAAAAGAGATGTTCTAGTCCCCTAATCATCTTTGTAGCCCTTCGCTTTACCCTCTCAAGCAGTTCCTTGTCCTTCTTTAACTGGGGAGCCCAGAACTGGACAGAGTGCTCCAGATTAGGGCCACAGCTGTGTGAGTTATATGGCACTTAATTCTTGATCGTGTGTGGTAACCATAAGAGCCATAAGAGTCTGATTCTGTGACTCAGAACTCAGGCAACAGAATTAGCAAATAACTCCTAGCAACTGGACAATATCTTGTGATGGAGAAAAATGATCTGCAATATTTTCAGCTCAGAAATAAGTAAAATTAAGTTTATAGTATCAAGTTATATAGCAGAGCAACTGAAACAGGATCACGAAAGTTTGCTAAGTTGTGCCTATGCAGAGTATACCAACAGAGCTAAGTAAACATGAAGTCATCCTAATTACTGATGAGTAAAGGGATATTTTCCACTGATTTTTTTTTTTTTTTTTTTTTTTTTTTTGGGCAGG
>WBNM01042978.1:12586-15086 GCA_013399055.1 Ramphastos sulfuratus
TCTAATTTCTGATTGGTAAAAGGATTTTTTTTTCTTTTTTTTTTTTTTTTTTTTTTTTTTTTTTAGTGCAGGATGCTATTGTTGTAGTTCAGAAAGCCCCAGGCAGATTAGAAATCAGGCAAAAAATCGATAGCCCACTTGTTGAAGATAAGTGAATTAGCTTGTGTTGAATGTAACTGAGTACCTGAACACTTCAGTGAGCAGCCTTTGTTTTGTGAGAAAGGAGATTTGTAAGTTTTCTCTTCTGAGGGCTGTGGTCGTGCACATCTCAGATTAATCACACTGAGTAAGAGGGAGCTGACCACTCACACAGGGAAATAATTTGTGACTTTTCTCTCTTTTCGTCATGTTTCTACCTGCTCACCATAGTTCACTGTGCTGAACAGACTTCCACATACTTCAAAGACGATGATGAATCTCACAGAAGGTTTGCAGCAGTTTGTCATGGGCCAAATTCAGAATTTCTTTCCCACTCTGTATGGGCCTGGGAGCTATTTTCTTCCACAGACATTATGTCTCTGGGAAGTTTACCTCCAGTGTCTACAGCCAGTGTTGTCAGCACTTGCTATACAGACCATTTCTAATTCTCAGGTCCAGAGACAGCAACTTTCTTGTCTGTTCCAAAGGACTGTTGGTGGCCACTGCTAACAGGACAGGCAGTGTCTGATTCCTGACTAGCTGCTATGGTCTGCACTATAGCCTGAGAAAGAGCTCAAATTTCTACCCACTGAAACCACTTGGCCACTGGCTTCTGTTAGTCATATCTGTCACTAAGGTGGTGTTGCCTTGGTCAAGCTGTTTCTGAGTTTCTGGTCTGCCTGCAGATGTGGAGGAGAAATGCAAAAATGTCCTTGTTCCTGCTTTACAACTTGCTGGTCCTTGAGTGAGTTGCCAGGTCAGCCTTAACCAGGCAGAGTAGTGAAAGGACTTCTTGAAATGCCCTCTGCACGTTGATAGCCCTGGAGGCCCTATAAGCAGCAGGGGGTGGCCTCACCTTTGGTTGACAACTCATGTAATTTCTTTCTGAATAATCAATTAGAGACATGTAAAGGTAGTCATGTGTGAGATATCCTTGCTAGGACATCAGTCCTCCTGTGAACTGCAGCCCCAGTGCTGGGGAATAAGCCCAGCCTGTCAGACTCACCTCTGCCCATGGTGTTCCCATCCCACACTTGCAGATCAAAATAGTCTTGCTCAGCTTCAGACAGTTAATAGCTAAGTTGTCACCTGAGCACTTTAAACATGAGGTTAGAAGAGTTTAGGTCTCAAACCAGTCAACTTTTATTCACTGTTTATGTATTTGTCATCAATCTCATGAGCTTTCAAGACATGCCTCATGGCTTTTAGCTGCAGGGGTGGCAGAGCAGACTTTGCTGGTTCTGGTAGTTGGTTATTTTTGAAAGTGGTAACCTATTGCTTTACTGCTTTGGGCAGTGATCTACCTCATCCAAACATCCTGAAATACAGGACCTTTATTCCACCTACACTCAACAATCATGTAAGCAGAGGGTCCAATGCACAAGCAATGATGAACCTACTCTTTTTGGGCCTGCCTGTGTTGGCAGGTCTGGCAACGCCGATGATACATCACCTTGGCCCATTTCTCTTCATCACGCCAGCAGGGCTGGGTAGCAAAACTTTTAAATGTTGTCCATGCTGGCTTCTTTTCAGCTAAATAAATTAGGTCTGCAGTTCCTCCTACATGGTACAAAGGAGGATTCCTTTCACAGTTTCTGAAGACTAAAGCTGCTTTTTACTAGTTTAGCATTCCTTAGCTGTGGGAGTTTTGGCAGCCTGAGACTTTAGCCAGGCCACTTTCCTTTGCCGAGAGCTGGTCTCAGAAACATAAAGCTCTCTTTGGTGAAGTCTCTGAAGTGTTTCAGACGTGTCCTACCCTCCAGTATGCATCCTATGGGCACCAGCCTGGGTAAGAGCAGGAGATGAGCCTCATCTCCTCTCTCTCTCCTTTCCTGTATTTGCTGCTGCGGCAAACCCAGCAACTCAGACCACGCACCTGTAGGCTCCTACATTCCCAAAGGTTATAGAGACTAAATAGGATTTCTCCTGTAATTACTTCTCCCAGCTGCTGGGGACACTGTGGCACCAGGTATGACAGTATCCAGGATGCTTTGTTGCCTTCCCACCCTGCTTGTCTTATGGTTTTCCTGACGCTGGTGCAGGTAACACCTGTGTTGGGTGGAGAAAGCAGCTTGGCACAGATATGTGCCAAGACAGCAATGGGGAAGATGGGAGGAGGATGGGATGTGGAGAACTAACCAGGGATTGTGGAGAATCATCTGTTGAGGCTTGTCCAATCTTTCCCAGAAAAATTAGGTTTTCATGCCATTCCCCAAACTGCTTTTCCTTCCCCCATGAATGGTGAACTTCCTTCCTCACCTGCAAGTGCTTTATTTTTTTTTTTCCTTGAAATTCCTTCTCCAGTACCATCTCTTGTCATCTCCAGCGTGTATGCTTTCACTCTGCTTCTGCTTCCATCCTC